>JAPYYX010001125.1:0-30998 GCA_030522605.1 Cremastinae sp. B BG-2022a | reverse complement strand
AATAGAATATTTGGAATGATGATAAATGACATGTTAAAAAAATAAACATGTTACTTCGTAGGTATGTTATTGCGAAAAATTACGGACGACATAATGGACCTTCGTGATGATGCTCTGAAGCCCGAAGAGCGGAAAGCTTTTTTCTTTTCGGCACACGAGGTGAACGTCGTAGCACTGGCAAGGACTCTCGGAACGGACGATCCCATTATTCCTGCTTACGGTTCCACGATTATACTCGAAACGCTTCAGGACAGTGCGAATCGATACTACGTCAGAGTAAGCGTTCCGCTTTTTTTTTATGTACACAACATAAATTCTAATTTAATACGATATTTGCGAATATTTCTCGATTTATTATTTTCATTGTGATTGACATTATCGCTATTCATCAGGTTCGTTGGAAAAAACAAGAAAATATCGAACGTAAGCGCTTTTTCATGAAGGCTATAAAAATATTTCGTTCATTCCGAACTTTCTTTTCCCTCCCGAGGATATTTTACGCAATGAATTCAAAAGACCAGAGAACAACGGTTCCCCCGTTATAAAGCGTGTTCAATTTCACTGGGGCGAGGACATGCTTATCACCCCAGTGCGCCATCATCCATCGGACAAATAAAAAAAAGAGAATTCTGGTCTCCGTTTCGTCCTACATAGAAGTGTCTTTATAGTCTTCTGAATTTCTCGATGTTACCTCAACTTTTCTCACGATTTATTCGATGATAAGCCCGCAGGGATTATTTTATTATTATCTCTCGTTTGAAAAATGAATACTTTTGGGTAGAGCGAATCATTGCGAGGGTTGGAAGTAAGGAAAAAAGGGACGGTGAGGAAATTAATGTGTGTAGTTAAGTTTTTTTGACGAACTCGAAAGGTTTTCTTTATCAAAAGGATTGTAATGCTATAGTTTTTGATTCTCCACGGTATAGTTGAATACTCCATATTGAAAATAGGTAAATATATAATAAAAAGACGACTTTTCTCAGTTTTAATGATAAACCCGACTGGAAATTTAGATCCGGCTCTGACACGGGTCACGCGTGTTTGCCTGATCACAACGCACGTACGGAATCCATGCGTAATCCTGATTCGGCCCTGATCAGGCCACTTTTTTCTTCGCCGGAACACGACAAACGTACGTAACCCGTGCATTCTCGTGATCCGGCCCACGTCAGACGTTCGTTGTACGGCCGGGAGACGTAATTTTGTTTTCCGCCTGAAAATTTATTTTACCCGAAATATTGACAAATAAAGGGATAAAAAACTCTAATCACTACAAAAATAAATTGATTTATATTTTTCTGAATACTTACATCACCGAACTGTTACGGACCTCGTCAGGCAAACGTACTACAGCCGGATCCGGTCGTCCGGCTACCTGATCGGGGCTTTTTCCGGGCCGGATCTAAATTTCCAGTCGGGAATTTGTTGAATATCGTTAGAATTTTTCGAATACAATTATAATCAGGTGGGGGACCTCATTTTTGATATCCTAGAATTATGTATAACAAAAAATGATAAACGTTAACCCTCAAACGCTAACGATGGGTCGTTCGTGTTAAAAATTGACCGGAAACGGGTCTGTCTCTATATTTTGCGTAAAATTGTTCTTAAAATATTTTTTTTGGTCGGAAAAATTATTATCAATTAGGTAAGGGTTTCAAGAAGGCCCACGAAATTTTTCATATTTTTAGAAATATTTAAATATTCTTAATTTTCACCATTTTTAATTTTTGTTTTTCAAAATTTTCAATTTTGAAATTTCAAATTTTCAAAATTTCAGCAGGCTTCATCGGCCAAAAAATCGTAAAATCGCGATATTTAACACGAGCTCTTATGGAAGGTTGCGAAAAATGACAATTTTCAAGAATAAATATCTTCATTTTTCAGTCAGTAACAGCCCCTGAAATTTTACACAAACTTGCATAGGGTATCAAAGAATATTTGTGCAAATTTTCAGCAAAATCTAGTCAAATTGCTCCAGCCATACGTCTAGGTTAACGGTTGCTCAAAACATCGTTAGCTGGTGAGGGTTGACCTAGAATCCTATATCACAGGAGTTATCATCGACCCACTCAATTTCGAAAAAAAAAAAAAAATTCTTGATTCGCACTTTTTTAAACTACACTCTTGACAGTGCGAATTTAATTACAAAAAAAAATTATCATCTTTAATTATATTTCTCAATTGTTTCAACATTCAATAACATTAACCGGAAAATTTATCGAATTCTTGTAATTTTTCTACCCTACACATTTTACGAGTAAATTGTTTTATTACACATTTTGTGGTATCGAATTAACATTAAAAATTCCCCGATGAAGAATGTCTGATAAAAGCATCAGGAAGCCACGAGTTATGACGGATATAGATTTTTTTCTGCACGATTGATCATTGATTTTGTTTTGAAGGTGCTCCACTGGACGGGAACGACGGAGAAGCTGATAATGCAGAAGGTAGCAGGATGCACGGAGGTGTGCCCGCTCGAGGAGTTCCTCGAGATAACTAAGGACGTTATACCGAGCGACGAGGAGTACAAATGCGACAAGGGCACCGAGAGACGAAAAATTATAACGACGAAGGAGGAAGCGCCGTTTTCATTGACCGGAGGATCGGAAAGCACGAGGCGATCGATGTTCGCACATTGGCACGCTATTTTTACGATAACGACTATTTTTTTAACACGTCGCTCGTAACGCTCTCTTTTTAACGGATATTCCAATATAATCCTGCAGATCAAAAATCATTCCAAAATAAAAAAAAAAATTAAAAATCGATAAAAATTCATTACCTAAAAATCGCGATATGTTTCTAAACGTAAATTAAAAAAAAAGTGAAGATAAACCGTGCAGACATTACGTATGAATGAATAAAAATAACGATCCGATAAATTTTGCATCCAAAGCTCTCGGAGATAAGCTCGTATTTTATTTAATCTCGGAATCGGCGAAGCGCGGGTGAATCCCTTTAAAAATATCGCAGATTGAATCATCCTTGTCTATCGAATTACGCAATGGAGCGCAATATGTAGGCGAGGCGCGTGTAAGAGCGATGTCTCGATGTGAAACAATGCTCCTCGGGTGTACGTATAGACGTGCGCGAATGTTTTTTTTTCTATTCTTTTTTAAATACGTATTCACGCTCAGCATGTAGACGGGCGAGCACACGTGCGAGATTGGAAAGTAATCTCTGGAGTGGAGGAAATTATTGAGTCGCCGAGAAACTGTTACGCGCTCAAATCGATAGGACGATTCTATTTTTCACGCGGGGTGAACGGTTCAAGAACCTCGCCTAACCCCAACCTGTACGAAAATCCTCGAGTGCACGAGTTTCCCGAAATATTCGATCTCCGAGCTCGTAACGTTCGAAACCAGCCAAAAAAAAAACGGTCGCTCTTCTCCGTGCAAAAATACGAAAATTAATCGGAAAATTAATTGAAACTCATTTTTTGACATTTTTTTAGAACTTTTTGCAATTTTGTTCCTTGTTTGTATAAATAAAATAAAATATAAGTGAATAAAAATTGTAAGTGAATAAGAATATGATTGAAAAAATAATATAAATAATAAAAATTGTATCGAGATATTTGTAAATATTTGAATTCATAATAATAAAAATAAAATATGAATATAAAATATAAAAATGATGATAATAAAAATAAGTAAATAAATAATAGCGTAAAAGTTGATACGCCGTCAACTTTAAATTCTAGTTTTAAAGGAAAATTCTTCGTACATGCACATCTTTTGTTTTGACAACACACCGGAGGACTGAAGATGCGCGATATAGATCGTCGCTTACCCAACAAGTGACTTTGTCACGGAACTTTTGTCATTTCCGAAAAAAAAAAAAAAAATCGTAACGTGTCAAATTTTTCGTGTTTCTCAAAACCGTAAAATTGTTCTTCCATACACGTATTGAGAGTTCCAAACTCTATTTTAATTATTATTATTTTTATCATAAAAGTTTAATTACGAACAGAAATGTTATCGTGTTTTCGCGATGTAAATATACGTATGCGTCGAAATGTTCAATTTTCACTTTTTAAAGAAGAAAATTTCGAAGCTTCTCATTAATTCACACAAAAATTGTAAAATTATTTTTGTGGATGAGAAAAACTATTAAAAAAATTATGATTCAATACATAAAAATGTCATTAATATTGTGTATGTAAATAAACATCGATAGTTTCGTTAAAAATAAAATTCCATACCTGAAAACTCACACCTTGACGTTTGCGAGGCTCGAAAACAATTAGCGGTCGCCCATCGACGAATCCGAATAGTAAAAATCGTAAAAAAACACGACACTGCACTGAGAAGAAGAGGTGAAAATAATAAAAATGACGTTACGACTTGAAGAATCAAGATGGCGGCGATGACAAATGTTACTCCGGCGAGAAGCGAAAAGAGTCGATCGTGCGCGCGCGAATATACCGAAGTAACGCGCACGAGAGAACATCGAACGCTCTTTTGTTGATGTGGCGAACCGGCCGCGGTTACGCGAGCGAGAGTTAACGATCTCTCTTTTCTCAATAACACACGCGTGTGCCTATTTTAGAGCCGTATTACACGCGTTGTATCGCCTGAATTTAACATAACCACAAAATTTTTTAACGATTTTTCATGCACGCTGCGGGTGAATCGAATGAGTAAATATTCATACGCGCCCGATTCGCGGTCACGACAAGTGCAAACATTAGCCTATGCCTGCCGCGAGAATCTTGGCATGTAAACAAACCGTGGTTGTTCGACTGGACACCGCGAACGAGCGTTACGTAGCATATATTACATGCTGAATAAAGACGCGAAGAAAATCTCGCAATGCGAATTCTTCACACGACGCGGTCCGCGCACTTCCATACACGCGAGTTTGTTATTGCATCATGATCCTGCCACTAACGGACGCGCTCGCTGCGAATGCGCAACCTTGAGCTTTCTTTCGCGCTTGGATATTATTTTGTACGTTTTTGTACAAGAAATCAAGAAATTCATTCGCTTGCCTCTTTTCACGCCGGTCTGTTTGAGACATTTATTTTTTTGTAATTTAAGTGTTCTCAAATTGCGGCCTATTGTTATTTTTGCTCCAAGTCTAAATTTTGTTACTTGCTTCGTTTTGTTCCCGCGCGCCGTGGCGAATCGTTTAGGATCGGTCCGAACATCGAACGTGGCGACTCGTAGACGCGCTTTTTGCAAACCGGAAACCACGCGGATGCTCTTACGACGATAACACGAACTATCAATTGTTTCCGGTACATCCTACCATATCGATGGGTAATAAAAATATTTAATGTTTTGTTTTAAAAAAATATGTTTTTACATGAAAATAAATTCATAAAAAAATTCCAAAATAAATGATAAATTGTATAATGACTTATTCACGGAGAATTAATAATGTGGATTTCTCTATTACAATCGGTCGGTATGTTATTGACGATCGGAATTTAAGGTTGCAGGTAGAAAAATACTCTATTTCACAAATTCAGATCATTTATTTTTTAAATTTATAAAAAAAATCGATGAATTATCCAGAATTAGCAAAATATAGAAATTTTTTATTTTTATTAGAATTGCTCTTTGTGTGACAGCGTTACAAATGAATAAATAACTCTTGCCATGCGATATACAAAACAGAAAAAGAAAGAAATAAACATGACAGAATCACGAAAAGTGAACACGAGAAGTAATTTGGGAGAAAGAGATAGCGTAAATAATTTGCGGGAATGAGACAGCATGCTCGGTTAGTGGCGGTACCTCGCGGTGAAAATTTGAATTATCGTCAGACTGCTGCACTTTTCCCGACCACAGTCAGTAGCGTCTGACTTGGTTAGTCCGTTTGGTCTCGTCCGCAGAAGGGAGTAATCGTGTGTCCGTGCCAATCGCCCGCAGCTGTGTTTTGCTTTTTTCTCCGAATTAACTTGAAATTTTGAGGCTAAAAAAAGTATCCGAAAATAATCAAAACGCTGACAGAAAATGTCCGCCAGTGGCTCAGGAACAAAGAAGCAAAAGTTGAACAATTCGTCGAGCATCGTGTGCAACGGTACATCCGCAATGCACAACGGAACAAATAACATTCGTACTTATAATCCTGTGATCGTGCAGCCTGAGATGGCTTTTTACTGCTTTGACGTTTTGTACTCTACGCTGCATCAGGTCGAACCTCCAAAATCGCCGAATTTTAGCAACGAAGCGTTGTAAGTTTTACGTTATTACGAATCGAAGTGTTGTCGTATTTTCTAATCTCGGTATTTACGTACGAAACGCACTCGTCTCTCATATCCGAGCCTTTATTACGATCGCCTTATCAAGCGTTGTTGCTTCGCCATCTTCCTTCGTCTTCTTTGTTCTCTCTCTCTCTCGCTTTCTCTCTCAGCTTTCAGCTCTGGCTGTCCCTTTTACACGTTTTCCTTCACCCCACCAATATCGCTACCTTTCTCGCACGCGCGAAAATCTCTCCTACACCAGTGTCTTCTTTTGTTTGATATTTTTAATATCAAATCATTGCGCAGCATCGATTGCGTTAATTTATGTTCAAAATGTTATCTGCTGTGACGAGATATTTTTTCTCTTTCGTTTTTTTTATGTAACTTATATTTTACAGTGAATTTCGGGATAAATTCAAATTGATACAACGTACCTTTGAAGAAAAGTTCAACTCTGATTATTCGATTTTTTATAATTTTGATTATTATTGATGAAGCAAATATTCTTTTTGAAAAAATGGGTCGAAATTTTTATTTTTGTATGCACATGGATACGGAAATGAGAAATTCCCTGCGCTTAACTTCGCATGGATTAAGAGCCTTGAAAAATTATGATTCGAAGTAGAAAGAAATTTTTTTTTAAGTACGGAGCAGAAATGCTTTGCTTGCGGAGTAGTCATGGCAAAATCTTGAACATAGATGATTCAGGATAGAGGAAGGCGTACCGAATTTACACAGAATCATCTGTTTTTCATAGACAAAGAACTCTAGTTCTAGAAGTATCGAAAGTGTCTGGTTTGCAGCCCTCTATTTGTCACATGGACGATTGGCAAGGACATGCGACTCAGAGGCTGCATCGGGACCTTCAACGCTATGCATTTGCATCTAGGACTCCGAGAATATGCGGCTACGAGGTAAAATTACAAAAAAAATGTTATTTTTTGATAAAAGTTATCTATGATTAAAAGATTTCTCTTGGCGAAATTAAAAAAGTTCATGTTTCAGAAATCTCAAGTCATGGTCTTTTTGAATATTTCGTAACAAAGATTAAAAATATTATGAATTCACACAAGACACCAAAAATTATCAACATTATTGACAAAGTTCTCCTCTATATAAAAAAATTTATATATGAGTATTCCATGTAAAACTTTTTCACAAAAACTTTAAAAATTCTAATCAGTGTTGCAATGTCTTCAAACACTTTATACATGTATGACCCATACAATTTTTGACTCAATCAAAATCAATAAATCAATAATATCATTTTTTTTTCGTAATTATAATAAAAAATTTATAACAATTTTTTCCGCAGTGCATTTAAGGATTCCCGGTTCAATCCCATCACGAGAGATGAACTCCCGCGATTACACGTTACCGTATCGTTGTTACGACATTTCGAGGACGGAGCGGATTACCTGGACTGGGAGCTCGGAGTGCACGGAATACTCATAGAATTCCATAATGAAAAGGGAAACAAGAGGACGGCTACGTATTTACCGGACGTGGCTACCGAACAAGGTTCTTTGACAGTTCGTTCATTGTAAAAAAAAATTATCAAGTTTTGATACGAATGCAAGGACCATTCTCATCGAAGGAAATTCTGATTTCCAGGTTGGGACCAGATTCAGACGATCGACTCGTTACTCCACAAGGGCGGATACAAGGGCCTCGTGACGCCTGACATAAGACGAAGCCTGAAATTGAAGCGATATCAGAGCGAGAAAATAACTGTGAGCTATCACGAGTACATAACGCACTGGCACAACAGGAGATGCTAGCAAATGGCCTGGAATCCTTCGCGGGATCCGATGCCTCCAATTTCCCCGATTACCGTACGTTACAGCAGTACTTTTACGAGCGATGCATCGTATTCGCAGTACAATAACGTTCAGCAAATAAACAATACGACAACGAATGAACAACGGGGTATGTTGATGATCGAGAGACGTCGCGAGCCTTCTTATCCTCAACCCGGAAGCGTGCAAACTTCGCAAAATTCGATGATAAATCCAGTCGAGAATTTCGCGTCAAATTGGTATGAGCGAGGTGGCGTACTTCCGACGCATTGTTATTCACGAGTACTCTCTCGAACCGGTCAGTCAGGCGCTGAGCACGATCATCGACATCGAAAATGACGATGGCCACGACTGTTGATCGCAACGTTTCGCTGTCTGGAATGGTGCCTCGTAACCTTGCTATGTACTCTCGTTCACATTTTCTCAGTAAATCACGGGCCTTCCTGAGAAACATAGACGAAGGAGCCGAACCTCCGGAAAATCGTTAATCCGTGTCTCGTTAAAATTCGCAATGAAGAATCTTTTTTCATTTTTTTTGAATAGAAGAAAATTACGAATTGAATATTTCAATTAAAAAAGCAGACATTGTGTCTTTTGAGAATAAAGAAAAAGATTTAATTTTTTTTAGAAAAATTTCGGAACTTTCCAACGATGCAAATTTCAACATTATTATTAGTTTACTCAACATTAGTATGTAATTACAAATCATTCGTCGACTCGTTGCGAGTTGTTCGTTGAAAAGTGCATCATGAGAACGCAATGGCATGCATGATTTTCTCTTTACATATCATTGCGTTTTCTTGTTAAAAATATATTGAATTTCATTATATTTTATCGATTAACCATACACATGTTTTTAAAATAAATCGTCGCTAAGCTCCGGTATTGCGAATTTAAACGAGGTCGCGAACTTAAACGTCCAAAGTTCAACTTTTTTTCATTATGCAGCTTCCTGTCGTTATTACGGTTCATACTGAACTGATTGTTCGATCTTCGAGTACGCAATTAATAACGTATTTTTTTCGGGGATATCTCAATTTTTTGAGATTTAAAAAATACAACAATACATAAGAGGTTGGTAGAGTCGTTATCGAGTATTTTGCATTGAGTACAGCGAACACAGCTAATTAGTGTAAAACGAGGAGAACGAGTGAAGTTAATTAATATATTAATAACGTATTAAAATCTTTTCTTCTCGGTAATGTTGCATCAAAAGTTAGTCATCAATTTTTGAAATTCGTCAATATAACAAACGAGTCAAACGAACGACCATGGTAGTGTATATATCATCTGTAAAGTACGAATATACATATTTTCCATTAGGACCATTTTTCGGGATTAAAAATTCATTAGGAAACATATTTCTCGTTACGGGGATCATTCATGATTGCGATAGAATTCAATCTCTGTCCGGAACAAAATAAATCAAATAATCGCAGATCTTTAGTAAGTAATTTATCGAACAATCGGCACAAATCGTTGTTGCTGAAGTAATTACTTTTTGTTTGAGAACGAAAAGCTGACAAGAACATTGTGATTCTACGCAAATAGCGAACAAAATATTCGTCGTTAACGAAGAAACGTGACAAATTTTCCGGATTTCGCATCAACAGCTGTAAATAAAAAAGCAATGCAATGCTGCCCGACTATTCAAAAATATTCATTACGATGATAGAATAGATGTAAGATACTAGAAATAAAGACAGAAAAAAAGAAAAATTATCTCGTTGAAGTTCGCACCATTGGACAGCAACGAAATTTTTTTTTTGTTTTTAGATGCAAATATTTTCAAAAAAAGATTGTTGCAATTTCAAATTATATAATTGGACCACGTCGAAAAATTCTAATTTCTTATTATCGAAAAAAAAAAACGTTAAAGGAAAAAAGTTGTTATTTTCCAACGATGCAAATTTCAACACTATAGAAAGAGGAAGGGAAGATAAAAACGACGATCTCATTGTGATTTCTCATTATTGTGCGATTCGCGTGTAAATAGTTCATTCTCGACACAGGCGTTCGATCCGACCTCGCAACGTGGATATCTCCGCTTAGAATTTCGAATGAACGGATGACAATAGATATTTAAGGAGTAAAAAAAAAGAAAGTCGAAGCATCGAGCGCACAATGTTTGCTGTTCTATCAAAATTATTGCGTTTCCAACGATTTTGAGAGCTTGAAAATATTATCATTCGCGTAGTTGAACGAAATTCGGTCGCGCTCCACGGTTATAGTCGCTCATTTGGACGAATGGCGAGTCAAACATCGATCCGATATTTCAATGCAACTTCTAACGTACTTTAAAGAAGGGAAAATACGTCGGGTAATGATGGCACGGAAGAAAGAAATTTCTTCCCAGTTTGAAGGTAGCTACAATATTTCAGACGCTTTTTCGTTAAATTTCTATAAAAACATTCATGTAAAAAAATAGCTTTAGATCAATTACAGGACTTTAGTTCGTTTCCATGCCGGCCAGAATAACAATATTATAAACACATGAAATATTAAATCTTATAAAATTAAATTGTGAGAGAAATATTTTTTCAAAATGAAATAAACAAACTCGAAAAGTATAAATACGTTGAAATTATTGTGAATCGAGTCACAAAATAATCGTCTGACATAAAGGTGTAGCTACTTAAAAATGTTTAATTGACACTAGATATGAATTTAAAAAAAAAATAATTTTCGTTATCTCGACAGTTGACTATTGATTTATGATAAATCAGGAGACGGATTTCTTTCCGTACGTCATTACCTCATTGGCTTAACTCGAATCCCTTTTACCTTCATATCCCTTTCCCAGCTCGAGCGTATAGCTGGTTTCGTTCACTGCCAATTTATCCATTGTTGTAAACTATCTATTATATTACCTATACATAAAGCATTGATAAGAATAAAGGAATTGTGTTGTTAAATTTCTGTTAATTGAGCTTGAACGTTACTTATCTACGAATATTTATGCGATTGCATTTAGTCGTTTATGTCAATCCGTAGTTTAGGTTTAAAAAAAGAGGAAAAAAAGGCAAAAGATCCATTAAACTGCCAGCGAGATAGAAAATAGACCAATTGACGTTTCATTTTTTTTTTCTTAATAAATTAGTGATCAAATTGTTTTCTTTCTTCAAAGATTAATTGCGCAGAAAATTGTTCTCAATCACAGGCGATAATCGATATTTGCGAATAATTGAAACAAATTAGACAGGATGTTAAGTACACGACGAAACATGTGCCTACATGAGTAATTATATTATCGGTGAATTAATTATTTAATAGAAACAAAATTTTACTAGGTCTAAAGATGTACACATGTACGACCAAAAAGAATAATCTCAATGAAATGCGGATCAAAGAATATGTTCACGTGGACTGTATTTTGTTTTTTCAAGATACAAATTTATTATTCATTTGGAAAAATCAAAAATGTTTTGTATATTAATTTTTTTGGTTTTGGTGACAAGAAAATTGATTTGACAATTACTTTTTTTAATATTCAATTTCAACGATACGAATTTCAGCAAGATAAAAAATTTTGGTTTGTGCATGTACATGAAGTATTTAACAGTTTACGATTATCGATGTTCATTGCTTGTAGCTGTGACGATTAATGGATTAACAGATAGCATCGTATATTGCAATGGGAATAAGTGAATAAAAACATTTTATATTGTCAACAATATTTTTACTAACCCGTTCATTTACAGACAGTCTCTACGAATTCTATGATAAAAATGCAAGTTTTATGGTTACAAAAATTGTTTACACAACAAAGTAAATTCAATTTACTTAAATTTGGTTTTATTTACTAAAGAAGTTAATTTAAAATTTTTTTTATGAAATTTTATGTGATTTTGGAGCATTGATAATTTCCTCAGCCATTGTCATCTTTGATTCTAATTTTGCCAGACTTACCGCTTCTGCATAAGCGAAGAAGGCTCCAATGAGACCTTGTACTATTGTTATCGGCATCAATTTGCTACGAGCTGATTTTGATATTCGCACAAAGAATTCTATATTTCCTTTTAAATCTCCAATATGTGGGACTTGGCATGTGGCAAGACGATAGGCGAACTGCGATGGAAAGCAAGAGATTCAAAAAAATGTATCAGACTGAAAAAGTAATTAGTTAGAGATTGATTACAAATTTAGCATACCGGGATGTTCGCCATTGGTGATATGATGAATGGAAAAATGACTGAGAAACCGATCTGCAGCCAAGCTGAATTTGTCATCACACATATTGGACAATTTGTTTTATTCAACAATATATCTGAAGTTATCATCTGAAAATAAATAATCTCTAAATGATAGTCAAGAACAAAAGTTAAGTTGATATAAAAAAAAAAAATTTTCCCAAGATTGATCTCAATGTAATAACAAATAAGAATATGATGAATGACAAAATAATTTAAAAAAATCCACTTTAAAATCAAATTTTCTAGTTTTAATATCGTGTCATAAAAAATCTTTTAAATAGTATTTTATTCTACTTTTTGATTGAAATTCAAGAGTCTGTTTATACTCATTTATTTATTTATTTATTTCAATATTTTCAGGTAAAAAATAATAATTTTGGAGATTTCAAATCACAAATACTAAACTGTTTTGAAGATAAAAAATTTTGAGATCCGGAGTTGAAATTTTTAATTCTCTAACAAGATTGTGTCATTACTAAGAAATCTGTGTTAAAATCCTATGCCACTTTTTTCTGAAACAATCAAATTTCCTAAAACAAAAGTGCATTTTGTTTTTCGCAGAGAATAAGATTTACAATTTTTTTCTCAACTCGATAAATCTCAAGTGTCAATGTTTTTTCTATCCTTTGAAGCAAAGAGTAACTAAAAATTTGTATTCACGTATTTAAAATAAAAACGTAAATTTTTACGTTAAACTTGTTTTGTAGTTACTTCGTTATGATAAGCAGCAGCGAAAATTCCTGATGCCATTGCCGATGGTAGACTCGTAGCAAAATACGCGTGATGTCGAAGTTGCAATTTTTGTCTGTATGACGAATTGAAGATCATTCCGCTTGCAGCCGCCGCGCCGGAGAGAACATATTTTCCGTATGAAAAAGGCCACCTTTAAAATATTTTTAATTTCGTACTACGAGTATGTGAGGACAAAATATAATAGAGAATAAGATGCAGAGGAGACTCAAAAAAGAATATTACACGTCGCTGCTATTTGGCCAATCTTCAATCTTCTCTGTTTGATATTCCAAAGCTTCTTTTTCTGTTAGAATTTTGACATTTTCCGGCCGTATACCCGAACCATGTCTCAATGCCATTGTTTTATAAAATTATATTTTATAATTTTTTATGACGATACATAACTCTGTACGCACGTAAATAAAATATTTTGCTGAATTCGAGGTTATGTTCGACTGGTGTACACACACACGTGAATGTTTACCAGTTATCAGTTGATGATAATCCAGGTCACATTCTCTCTCGAGCTCTGTGGATAGTGCAGGGAGTGTGCAAAATTATTTTAAAAAAAATCAAAGCAACGATGGTGAATATAATGGACTCGATAAAAAAATTGTTTCAAGAATCGTAGACTAGTAAAACGTAAAATTTGATTACCGAGTTTATTCGATGTCGGATTCAGACTGAAGGAAAAAATATTTTGTCACTCAAACACGTAAAAAATTTGAAGACAAAAAAAAATTTGCTAAAATAGAGGTTTTCTACGATCATTACTATTTCTGTGCTAAAAACATGTGAAATCCTAAAATTTAACGAATTTTAATCAAATTCAGTGAAGCATCGAATATGAGAATACAATTTTTTCAGATTTTCTTCTTCTACGTAACAAAAGCATATAGGATTCTCCCATATTTATATTCTGCGTACATTACTTTCATATTATACAATAATACTTTTTTAATGCGTAATAACTATACGTGAAAGAAAAATCTGAAAAAATTGATCTCTATCGACGCTTATCAAAAAGCAATCGACAAATTTTATCAAATTCCCATATAAATCGATGAAAGTAACACCCCCCTGAAATTTCCTCCAAATCAGGAATAATTAAAATGAATTCACGAATTGTCACAGCGAAGACCTTTTTACTTGTCGACGCAATTTTTGCAATAACCAGACTATACACTTTTCATTTATATATGTAATATATATACATACACACATTTATTTATATATATTCATATGTATTTGTTTATGTATATATTTATATATATGTGCATATATATAATTATATATTTATTTTATGATTCGTTACACAATAATCAGACAAGTAACAGCGTTCGCTCACGGCGACGATTGTACGTGTAGCAGGCGCATCGGGGAAACAAAAAAAAATGCAGCGCCATCTCGACGATTTTTTTTACAGTTGTCTCTAACGTCACGGAACATCCTTAAAATGTTTTATATATACTATCATATTTATATTTTTCATTCATTTATATTTTTTTTTTCGTCAGTTCAAGTGCAGGAAGCAAAATCGAGCGCCTAGACTCGAACAATCGTCGATTAAGCGTACCTTTTTTTTTTCTAATTTACGTTATCGTTACATTATCTATCTATACGCTACAGTCACGGGTTGACGCATATATTCACTTATTTATACTCTACACGTAACCGAGAGGTTGGAATGGAGTTGCAATTCCCATGTTATTTGTCCTCGATGATAAATCACATCGAAATTGACAATTTTTTTGACCAACTCTTCTCGTTATACAGTTTTTACCCTCATTCGACGCGCGAGTTGACAAAAAACTCTCTCATCGGAATTCCATTGTGTGTTTGTTTATTCTCATTGTGCTTTCTTTGTTCCTTTCTCTATTTCGAGACGCGTCGAAGCGATCACGGAAACTAAACAAAAAAATGCGAATCAGAAATCTTTGTGTGAAAAAAATTCTCCCGCATCTCAGCGTCACCTACCGACGAAGCGCGAACTAAATTTCTTACGGACGTTGGTCACGTGACTGCGACAAAACACTTTTCGGAGAATCAAACTAAAAGAATGTGCAATAACATTGGAAATTCGTGGCGTCAATTTTCTATTCATTTTACTCCGGATTTTTTATTGTTGATTAAAATATTTTCAACGCAATTATATTTCTTTCGCGTTTCCGTGCATTGAAAACTTCAACGTGCTCCAAAAACGTGAAACATCTGAGAATAAAATTTTTAACGAAGGTCACGTGATCACGATTGTATAGAAAGTCATAAGCACAAATCTGACCAATGAAATTGTAATTTCGTTGGATTTTTGGCTTTCGGTTCGTTTTTCTTTTCAACACTTTCACGTACGGGAGAATTTTAAGTTACGCTCAACGCACGATCGTAGAAGAAAATAAATTTTCGAGTTACGATTCCATTCTCACGTTGGATCGAGAATAATGAAACGAAAATATGGAAGAACACGTTAAACGAGGATTAATGAATTGTGGCACGTCGTTTAGATTTTCATACATTTTGCATTCCCAACTTTCACAAAGAGTGTTCGAACGGCTCTTGCACCCTTTTCCCATATCTGTGTTAGCTGTTAGTTCGCACTTTGTTCTTACAAATCTAAATATATATTATTCAATTGATCTATATAGCATTTTTCTTAACCTCCTTGCGGTAACGAAAAACAAAAACACTCCCTCTCCACTGAGATCATATTTCTCGGCTTTATACTTTTTTTTCTATCTCGATCTTTCTCTCTCTCTCTCTCTCTCTCTCTCGCTCTCTTTGTGATACTTAATCGAAACACCAAAAGCATTATATAATTCAATTATATATATAATATATATATTTCTCTTTCTTATTTTCTCTGTTCTTGGAGGGTTGACGATAACGTTGTCCGCCCCGCGGCGTACGAGTCAACTAATCGAACGTTTACGTTTACGATAATGACGATATTTTTTAAATTATATATCAATCTTTACTTTCGTACAAAGCGAAGGTAACCAGGGTTATTTTTTTCGCACTTTTTCCACGCGTTTACTTTTTTTTCGCTTGCCCTTCGCATCGGTGTATACTTTTTATTTTATTTTTTCATTCTCGTGTCTCGATCTTTTGTCCTTTCTTATAATTAAAATATGAGAATTCATTGGAGGTTAAAGTATACTCGGTACGAAAATTAGACATTTTATAATGATAATGTTTTTTTCTTTGTTTTCGTGCGTAACGGTCGAGAATTGTTTTTTTGAATTTCGACTCGAATTTCTTCGTGTGTACACTTTTTTGTAAATAAACGACGAAAAATACGAGAAATGTGAAAATATGATGACGAGAAAAATCTCGCTCGGAATAAATAAATTAGTGTAAAGTAAATACATAATTATATGTATACACAAATATATATATATGTATATAATACACGATTTAATACAGCTCGCAGCGTTTCGAAATTATCGATATTATTATTTAAATAAAAAAACTCAGATTCTTTTCAGTGTTTTAAATTAAGAAGATCTGTATTGCACGTTAGTTCAGCTTTTTCCAATCTTATCGGCCCTGCCTTTACATTCTTCTGCTGTCTATATCACAATTATGAATAGCACTGAGTAGAAATAAATAAATAAAATTAAATAAAAACTCGGGCTGCGTGTAATTTTGCGTATCGCTGGCAACAAAAAATTTACAATAACGTGTGTCATGTAAGTCAGGTAGTTATGGTTCGTACAATTAATTTCATAAGTATGTACATTGTAACTCCATTCTGGAGTGAGCGAAGGGGATGTGGTGATAAGAGATCAGACACCATCATACTAAAAAAATCACAATACACTTTTCTCTTGAAAAATGTACCGGAGTGAGTTAATTCAAAATATCTTTTTTTTTTAATGATTGGAAAATTCTGACCCCAAATTTTTTATTGTTTGTTTGTTTTTCTCCACTTTTTGGAAATTTTTGCATATATTCTTTTTTTTAATATTTATTTCTTTATTTGTTTATACTTGTTTATTCGGGAGAATGAAAAATTTTCCAAACTTCACTCTGTTTGATTTTAAATAAAATAAACTGAACTATCTAAATGCTGCACAATCAATATAGATCACAATTATTATAATCATTATTGCACCATTTTCGTCGCCATTCGACCAAATTCCACCCCTACATCAGATCCCAATAAAATTGTGTGCACACGATATACGAGAATGTCACAATAACAAACTCAATTTATGTAATTTTGCAAAATTTTAAACTCAAGAACTTTTCATAGAACGATGAGCGCCGATATCTCTTCACCATTGTTTTCAAGGCTCAAAACGCTATAAATTCCCCCAACCACCCTCCTGGATCGGAGTTACAATGCACATATTTACTGTTACGTCTAACCCCATTTTCTCTCTCTTCTTCCTTATCCATAATAACAATTAATAAAGCTAGACGCACAATCGCACTTGTGCTCTTATCTGCCAACTGTGTAATCGCTCTTTTTTTCCATTTTTCATATCTTCATTTTTTCATCGTAATATAAATTAAATAATTTTCAAAAATTGCATAACTCACGTTACATAAAAATTTCACTTCAAAAATTGTTAAATGAAAATACGAAAATCTTGAAAATATTATTTAAATAAAAGTTGTGCTGGTACGGACAGATCTCGTCAGAAAAAATATTGAGCGACTCGCGACAACGAAAAATTACAATTACATCCTTTCTATATTTAAAACGTAATCTTTGGTATCGAGGATCTCGGCGATATTTTTCACTTCTCTTTTTCAAACAACATGTGGACGATCCACAGACATTGCACACTGTAATGGCCGACCTCACGATCTATACAATTTTAATTACTCTCAAATCATTTTCCATCATTTAACACTGCATAAATAATAATAATAATAATTATGATTATTTTTATATATAATATAAATAAAGTTAGTGTACTAAATATTAACTTGTGACAGTAAATAATAAAATTAATGATCGTAGTAATAATTGCTTGACCCTAAAGCATTAGCAACACTTTCGTTGCCTTGGGCGGAAAAAAAATAATAAAGCAAAGAAAATACTGTAGTTCTGACAAATTATGCGACGTGAGAAATATACAATTTCTTCTCGGTACTAGTTGTTTAAAAATTCACTGTGCACTTTTGTTCATCGGTAAAGGTACAGACGTGAAAAAATATCCCCCGAGGACGTTTCAAGTCCAAGGGAGGGCAGGATATTTTTTTTCGCCTGGAGTAAAATTTGAGAATATCCAGTTGAGGATAATATTCGCGTTTGAATGCACAAGATTTTTTTTATTCATGAGTTTTCGATTTTAAATAATTTTTCAAGTCCCCGGAAAGACAAATTCAAGATCGAATCAGTTTCGAAAAATAATTTGCAAAGTTTAAAAAATCGTAATAATTTTTTTTAACTTTTCTAATTATTTTTGAAAAAATTTCGAGATTAAATTTTTTTCAGATCTTGAAAAAAATTAAATTGCAGAAAGCTGAATACTGAAACTAGCAAAAAAAATTCGAGACGTCAAAAACGTTCATAGAAATGTTCTCTCCGTTGCAGATCATTTTACTCGCGTATGCATTTCTCTTCGTATTATTTCTCATCCCTAAAAATGTTTGTAACGGTGCTCAATGTGTGCGCGTGCCGTCAACTACAAAAGCACGTGCAAAACGTCACGCACATATTTTTTCTTTGTTTAGGTACAATACTCGAGAGATTTGTCGTTCGAGCGATTCAAAAATCTCTCCACTGTTTTTTTTTACGTACAATTACTTGTTACACTTTCAACATCGAATCTGTTAATATTTTTTTTTCTCCCTCAAGGGCCCGCGGACAGCGCTCGATTTTTTTTTCTCACCCTCTTCGCTAGAGTTCAATGCATTATTTTTTTCCCTAAAATTCTAAACACAAACGCACGTTATTATATCAACGTTTACAGGAATATCTTAACGACGTATCATTAAATTATTTTATTCTGTATCTTCAACATTCAACGTCAACTTTCTCGCTTTATTCTCTCACTCTCGCTTCATAATTCTTCATTAATCTCTCTCGCTCTCTTTGTATCTGTCAAGCTATAATTAGTTAGACTATAAATTAGCAATAAAAAATCACATCGAACAGGATAGCGCGATTTAGTAGGGACCAGGGCTCGCTATTTACTATTATTACTATCTTTTCTCGGTTCTCCATGAACGAGTAACACTGAATTTTTGCTCAAAGCACAATTTCACTTTCGGTATTCCAGAAAAAATATTTTTTTTTTGTGAAAATAATTTCCCTTCGACGTCTCGGTGTAAATAATTTTTTTCCTTCGAGACGCCGGAAAGCATTTTCTCACTTTTTCTGGTTTTCATTGTTAAATGAAAATTCGTAAATTATTTATTTTATTTTTCAATAAAATAAATGAAACTCAATTGAAACTGGGAAGACGAAAATAACGATACTTCGAGTGAACCTGGTCCAATTCCACCACTAAATACACACAATTTTATCACGTAAATCTCCCACGATTCCTTTACGTGTCCCACAGAAAAATATTCCTAACAAACTCTCAATCTGGAGTCGAACATAGAAGTTTTGTGCAACGAGAACTCTCCCACACCTTCGTCCCTCAAAATTTGTCTCTCTACTAAATATACAAAAAGCCAGGCACGATATACTTTGACGAGTGTCTGCGAGTACTTGGGGCGAGTACACGTAATGACAATACGAAATCTATGAAAAAATGACAATAAACGAAAAGACTCAGAGTCTTAAAAAAATCAATGATGTACAATCTCTGTAAAAAAAAATATGAAAAAAAGCTCTAAAATTTCTCGAGAGTAAAAAAAATCGTAATGAGTAATAAAATTTTTTTAGTAAAACAAAAAAATTTCGAGAAATTACTGTAAAATTATTAACGGCTCTCGCGAGAATTTAACGCAGTGTTCTACACCTATTTTTTGTTATTTAAATGATTTTTAGTAAAATATATACACATGTAAAATGAGGAGAAAGTAACAACCATGCGACTATCGAGTCTTGTACTATACGATAATTAAATCCACGTGTGGCGATTGGTCGTCTCTCGTCGCGTGATCGATTCAAATTTTATTTTCTCAATTTCCTCGACGATGGTCCGTCATAGCTCTCGTAGAAGGAAAAATTTTTATTTCTTCTTTACCTACATTTTTTCTGTTTCCTATTTTTTTAAATACTTTTTTTGGTGAGTTTCGTTTTAATAGACTGTTGCTTCGAGTCGATGTGATCGGGACGGCAATCGGTCGATAAAGAGATGTTCGATTAACCGGATGAACAATCTCCCAAAGGACACGGTATTATCGTCGAGGAAAATTTAAAATTTAACATCCTAAAAATTGTTTTTTTTTATAACTATGTTTCACTTCGAGAGATGACCAGAAAACCATACACGCGATTTACGTAATATTACGTAACATCAAACTTAAATTTATTATTTTATCAGAGTGGAATGAAACTGAAAAATTCTTTTTTTTTTCGAAGTTCGAATTTTTGCAGAAAATATTTTTCAACTTTTTCATCTGGAAGACAATTCAAATAATTAAAAATCGAACAACCGAGTTTTAATTCCACGTCAAATTTTATTTTGGCAAAGTGGAACTACGAATCTACGATTGTTCATTAATTATTCAAACTTCACACCTTCGAGATGAAAAGTTTAAAAAATTATTTTCGAAGAGCTCTGAGAAAAAATTGACACAAATGATTTTTTATTTCACATCGAATTTAAATTTCGAAGTGAATTGAAAAAATCGTTTATTCACTAGTTCATTGTTTCTCAGTATTTAAATTTAGAAAAAAAAAAAATTTTCTTCAAATTTCTCTTCAAGAACTCCGACAAAAAGAATTGATCCATGTCCCATTCCACCCAGATATCCACCAACTCACTCGAGTTTTGATTCTTCGAAAAAAAAATCGAAGAAAAAAAAACGCGTGCACGGACTCTCCCGTTTTCGCTTCTCCACTTTTTTTCTCCCAGTAATCGCGAAAAAAATGCCGCGTAAGCCTACGAAAAACTTTTCCACCTAGTGCGCGCTCTTACTCCGTTTTTCATAATTT
The DNA here is from genome assembly GCA_030522605.1 of Cremastinae sp. B BG-2022a. Taxonomy (NCBI): domain Eukaryota; kingdom Metazoa; phylum Arthropoda; class Insecta; order Hymenoptera; family Ichneumonidae; species Cremastinae sp. B BG-2022a. The sequence continues at coordinate 10,010 of JAPYYX010001125.1, read as the reverse complement.
TATAATACATGATATTAATTTATATATAATATATATATATAATATTTATATATGTTCATTTTTTAATCTCTTAACTTTTTTATCATTAATTCAATCCTTTTTTTTTGTTCGCTTATACTTAACGCATTTATAATTCTTGTCTGCTAAACGTAGGCCGGACTAACCGTTTCTCTCTCCGATTTCACGATCGTCGGACAAAGTGAGCTCGCGCATTTTAGCGCGAATCAACAATTTCGCGTCACCTTGAATTTTTAAAACATTTTTTTCTTTTTTTCAAATTCACGCGGTCTTGCGTCAAAGCAAAAAGTTTTCGAGTCCTCCCTCGTCGTTTTTCGGGACGCGCATCGCCAGCTACCGTTTCGGACAATCGCGAAAATCCTCATCCGTCCGCAAATATATTTTTTGTAAAAACGCGATTTTCGTTTCGTCTCGATTTTTCAGCTCAACGCAATCGGTAGCGAATGACGGAGAGAGAGACCCAGCGAGATTGCGCGAATTTACGATTTCGAGTGGAAAAGAGCGAGAGGGGAAGACTGTTCTTTTTTTTTCTCCAACGCGTTGCGCAATTTTCCTGCGCGGATAAGAGCCGAGCGAGTCTTTTTCTCGAAACAAAAGAAAAATCAAAATTGACAAAAATTTTCACAAATTCAATGAAACGACGTTCAAACGCTTCCTTGTCGAAAAAGTCTCGCCCGTTTCCGCTCACTGGCCCCGAAAAACGATACGAGGAACATTCCCGAGGAAAAAAAATCAGATAAAAAATTATGACAGCTCGGTCTCGTCATAGAAAAAAAACAGGCGGAGTCGCACCTGCTCGTAAGAAATTCTTAAGATCGAATAAACTTTTTTTTTTATCATCTGTTTTTTTTTCACACGTGTCGCGCACGTCTCCTCGCGTTCGAAAAATCGAGTCTCGAGAGGGACGAGTCGAGAGCTCCGGAGAGGCTCGTCGCCCTCGAGATTTTTCTTCACCTCTCACGCTCGATTAACGTCTAATCTCTAAAAATGCTTAATTCATAATTTATAATATTATTACATTATTATAATATCATATTACAAACATTATTATATTATAATAATATAATAAATTTCATTATAATAATGTTACAATAATATTAATATTCGAATATGAATAATCAGCGATAAAACGACAACGAATTCACGACAACAATCGATTTGTGACGTCGAATAATGAGACGGCTCTTTTCTAAAAAATCTGGTCTTTACTTTTGTAGCGAAACGATCAATTTCCGGCACATTCACGCTTATTACGTATTCACTTGAAATAATGATAATAAATATTTAACACTAGACGCGCGATAATTACACGATCTAAAAAGTCGCCTCGCACTCGTTTCACGCACTCGGGGATATTCTGAATTCCTAAGATTCCTAAAATTCGCTTCCGGCAGAGAGCCCAAAAATAAATAAATAACGGTGTAGAAAACAATAAAATGATTCAAGCCTCGCGAGGATCATCGCGTTTGGCATTTCGATTTGTTTTGGTTTCATCTCCTCGTCGATAAATAAAAACGCGAAAAATCTTGGTACGAATTTCCTTCGCTCTCGCTCTTTTTGTCCTCGAGAATTAAATTTTCGAGAGTCCGCGAACTTCATCGTCGCTCGTTCGAAATTCTACGTCTTAAGATTTAGCCGTCAATTTATAAGTTAGCTTTAGAGCTAGTTCCTTATCGATAAACGATTAAGTACGACGAATCACCCGGCAGCATGGCACAGAGTACACGCTCTCTCATTCATCTTCGCACTCTTACAATTTTTCTCACTCTCCTTCATTTTTTTTTTTTTCGAACGGATTCGACGCGCTCGATCGAGGCGAGAGTCCTCGAATCTCGACGTCGCGAATCTTTTAATTCTTAAGTTTTTTTTTTCTCACGAGGCAAGCCATCAAAGATACCTAACTAGAGACAACACCGTACGAGTTATTTCTTAAACAGTGCGACCTAAGGTTGATTGAAATTTTTTTTCTTCTCATCGAGAAAACCCAGCGAGAGCCTCTCGCGATATTTCGAGCGAGCGTCACGGCCTCGCTAACGGAAAAACAATCCAAACGAAAAATGACTCTAATTTTTTCTCTCCTTCGCTCTGTCGCTATGTTAGGCGTATTCTAAAATAAGTTATATATATATATATATATATTTATATATTTTTGGATACTCTGAGTCAGACGACCAGCGGCCCGAAATCTTTTTTCATCCTCTCGTTAAACCTCTTGGATTTCTCTTTGCTTTTCCATTTAATTAAAACGTCGTTCTTCGCTCGTGAAGATCGATGAACGGTTCTTCGATCAAATAAATATTTCGCGGTCAAAGGAAAATATTCTCCCAGTGACGAGGATCGTGGCATTGACTTTTAAGAGACTCAAAATTGAGCGTCGGGCTGTTTTTCTTTGTGAGAAGTCGAGGGGGGGGCTACTTCTTCGTTAGTCTTGCTCTTTTTCGCCCGAAATGCCAGCATCGAAGTCTCGTTACCCGTTTGTCACGACGTGTAATCGCAAAGCCTAGTCGGAACATTTTTAGACTTCGCAAAAGTTCGCGCAATCGGCGTCAAAAGCCACGATACCTCTTCAAGCACTGACTGTGCGAGAAAAAAAGGGAAGGAGCTGAAAGATCCTTCATCAAGAACGGTCAATTGGAAAATGCGAAATCTCTTAATTTTTTTTTTTTAGTTTTTCATCAGGCGCTCTTGTTTCGGGACTGGGCTTCGTCCCTGACGCGAGCGCCGTCTTGTTTTCTTTCTTCAACGTTTGATCGCTTCTCTCACAAGTGTGGCAGAGAGAAACGATATCCCGGTACTGTCCCCTTCGCGATTCTCAGAGCTCGTAACGCGCTCGTACGAATCTCGAAATGAAAGCGCACGCTCGCATGCATACCTCTCGATATTTTCTCGCTCGTCGACGAGCCTCGACGGACATTTTCGGCTCTCCTCTTCGACATTCTGTTCGGTCTCCAGCTTGTCGGAAAATAACGAAAAAGAGAAATGATTTGACGTCAATGTCGACATCGGTGCAGCTTCTGCGTCGTCTCATACGCAGTTCTTGCGTACGTATGACAGATTAATGATTGGCAAGCCTGTTCGGTTTGAAGTCTTGATTCACGAACGAGAAGCCCTCAAACTCCTCCTGGTTAATTGTTTCGACAATTCCTTGCTCAATCGGCGTCAGGACGGGCTCTTCTTGCGTGAATTCGGCATCGAAGTTCGTCGTGTCCTTCTCGTTGTTCTAAAATTAAATAATACACGTGAAGTAAAAAAATTTATCCCGAATTTTTTTTCAGTATACGAATTGAGATTTTCTTAATACAACATGCAAAATGAAGTAATCAAAGAGTGAAAAAATACGATAATACTAACGATTCTCGGCCTAAATGGAGGCTTGAGTCTTCGCGCTTCGAGAGCTTGCCAGTCCATAGCTTGGAAAAATGGATGTGCCTTGATGGCCTCTTCACCGCCATTTTCGACGACACAGCCGAGACGTCGAGCTGGATTTTTCGTCATGAATCCTCGGAGTATCGATACCGCCTCAGGGACGAGCCACGCGGGATAAACAACGTCGTCGCGGAGGATGGACTCGAAGAGATCGTCTTCGTTGTCCGCTTCGAAAGGCGGCTGGCCCGCCATCATCTCGTACATGAGAACTCCGAGCGCCCACCAATCGACGCCGGCGCCGTATTCGAATTCCTGTAGTATCTCCGGCGCTATGTAGTCCGGAGTTCCGCAAAACGTTGACGTGGTCGTGCCGTCGATTATTCCCTCCTTGCACATGCCAAAATCTGCGAGCTTGCAATGACCCTCGCGATCCAGAAGAATATTGTCCAGCTTCAGATCGCGATATATAACGCCGTGTTTGTGCAAAAATTGCAGGGCCAACGTCACCTCTGCCGCATAAAAGCGAGCCCGGTTCTCGTCGAATTTCCGAGCCTTCTGAATTTGGAACATGAGATCACCTGAAAATAAATTATCACGAAAATTATTTATCGACGTTTGAGTGTTTTAATAATTAATAATATAATTTTAATTTTGCGCTAGTTTTGTAATAAAATAAATAGCTGAATTATTACCTCCATTGACGTATTCCATAACGAAAAAGAGTCTCTCTTCTGTTTGGAAGCAACTGTGTATCGCGGTTAGGAAAGGATGGTTCGCGGCTAACGCGAGGATCCTCTTTTCCGTCATCGTGCAATCGACATCGTCGTCTTGTATAATAACAACCTTCTTGAGTACTTTTACCGCGTAGACTTCGTTCGGGTGTCCCTTTCGTTCGGCGAGCATCACTTTGCCGAAGCTTCCTTTCCCGAGGACTTTGATAAAGTGGAAGTCTGTCAAACTGACTCTCTCCTTGGGTTCCTTGTTGATCGGTCTTCTCGTAACTTGATTGTTCGTACCCTGTGACCCGGTACTGGACGAGATCGCGTCTTTCGACCACTGACTCGTATTCGACGTTGCTTCCGACGCGGTTGCTTGGTTCGATGAACTCGACGCCTGATGAGAACCTCCGACTTTTTCTCCCTGGCTGCGATAATTCGATCGCGATGGCTTTATCAGTTGATCCGGCGAAATTTTTAACGTGTTCAAAATGTCAGCCATCGCTTTCGTATCGATGCCACAATTATTCGCCACATTTTTCTGACACCGTTTGTGAACGTTCAAGTAGCACACTGAGAAGGAACAGAAGAAATTATTCTTTTGTCAGGAACTCGATAAATATTTCATTCGATTGAATTTTTAATACAATCTCTTCGTTACCTTTGCACTGAAGACCCTGCTTGATAAGACCGTAGAGAAGCGAGCCGCAGTGGTCGCAGAATGTGAATAATTTGTAACTGTGGACCTCGAAGACGTGAGGCATGTTAACGTTGAACCTCTGCCCCAACGTGCTTTCGTTCGTCTGCAACAGAGTACCCGTTTCCTTTTTACAGGTGAACGGGGCCAGACACGAACAATAAAGCAAAAAAAAACCAAAAAATTAAAAATCAAAATTAAAAGAGAACAAAAGATAAAAAAGAAGCAGAATACGAAGGCCCTTGGGACCTGCAAAAGCTCTGACTTGAAAAGAAAATTAGTAATAAACCTCGTTAAAATTCGTGTCGTTCAAACAGCGAAAAAATTTCTTTCTTTCGTGAAATTATGGACTTGATCCCTTCAATTCCTTAAAATTTGAAGAGTTAATTTTTTTTCCTTTTGAAAAAGATGTATTGAAATGCTAATTGAACAGTATACCAAATATTAGTAAAATTTAAATATCAAAAAATTTGGTAATAATGAAAAAAATTTTAATAATTATTTCAGTTTCTTCCAAAAGTTTTTCACAATAAATACAATAAAAATTCTCTTTTTTTTTTTTTTTTTTCAAAAAAACGAATGTATACAGGATCATTTTAACTGGAAATATCACGAAGCGAAATTCAACGAGATATTAATGGTAAATCATGGTAAAAACTAAACAAAATTAAAAACAAGTAAAAAAAATAACTAAATGAGAAAATAGAATGCATGCACGCACACAAACACCTAAAACTGCAACAGGATCGTCAAAGATTTTCGTCTCGTGACGTACCTCATCCCGCATGCCGGGGCACCTTGTCACGACCGATTCGTGACATCTCTTGTGTACGACGCACGTGCATACTGTAACAAAAACATGAAGAATTTGCCATCTTCTCGTCACCCGCGATACGCGAGAACACCGTGTCATAACAGCGATTTTACAAAAGAAATAAATTTCAAGAAGAAAATGAAACAAAAAACCTGCCCAACCAAAGCCCTCGAACATGCGTTTGTTAGCATCCCCTGAATTGCTGAGGAAATCTCAAAATAAAGTTAATGGCACATAAACGATTTTATAACGCAAAACAAATTAGTAAATTAAAATAATATAATTTATTCGCAGAAATAAATTGTATGCTTGAAATAAGGAATATTTTTATTCCACGTTTGTGCTGTTGAAAAAAATATTTTTTATCGATTATTCCGTATGATTTAATGTGAAATACTAATTTTCAATAAAAATTCACATGCACGTCTAAAACAAGCAAATCTGAAGAAAATTAAAAATATAAAAACTGTTATTACTCTTCACGTTTTGTAATTATTTTCAACCGATTTATTTTCTTGCTTTTTGAAAAAAAAAAGATTAAATAAAAAATATTCAAAGCTTGCGTCCCAAAATTTCTTCTGTGATGAATAAAAAATAAATAAAAACGAGAGCTTTATTCGCGTCTCTCGTACGTAACGACAACGATTATTCGCATAAAGAAAGGGCGCACACGCGCAGACACAAACGGTGGATTCTGCAAGCGTGTTTAACGATAAGTTTGTAATCGGTTAATAACGTGATTTGTGTCTTTCTCACCTTGACACTGATAGCCCTGCTTTCCGAAGCCCCTGAAATACAACAGACAAAAACACGTCACATCGTATCCGTTAATTTCCCATTTGAAAACACGTTACACGTATTCTTCCGTTGAAATTAATAAACGGTGGAAAAGAGGCGGATGAGCGAGGGAAAGGAGCGGGAGGAGCCCATTGGCGAACGTTTTTATCAGCCTCCGATACTCACGAAAAAAAAAAGAGTTTCAACTATCGATTATCATCGTTCGAACATTTTTTTCTACCAATATGCTCCGGGGGTTGTCTAGTAATTATTAATCGTTCGTTTCCACAATGTTGAGCCTCGACTGTGACGTGGATGAAAAAACCATCGAAATCTTCTCGAGCGAAAAATGATTTTTTTCTCTAGATTTTTCTGTCCCCGATGCATGCATCTCCGTTGACGTATGGATCCGATAAAAGCCAATTGAGAAAAACCTTAAAATTGTTTTGCTCTGTGACAAATAATGACGGATTGATTTTTTTCATATTCATTGATTGCTTTTTTCTTACTCTGAATTTCTTTTTTCTCATTCTTACGAAACGTCAGAAATTGACGATTTTTCCAACCTGTTTTAGACACAAACGATCAGGGTGAACAAAAAATTCAATTAAAACCCACATGCACGGAATCCCTTAAAATAGTTCACAATTGCTCGTTCCTAAAAAATTGAATTTCCCAGTAATCCAAGATTCATAACCTCTCATCTGAAAATATGGTCAGCAAAAAACATTACAAACCAAGCAATAAAAAAAAACGTGTCCTTCTTACTCTGAAATGTCCATTCAACCTACACCACATTCAAACTACGAATGTTTACAAATAAAAAATCTGCCCTAATTCATTTTTTCTACGTCAGGAATAATGTGAGAGTTATCTCTCGAACTAAATCGACACACGAAGTCCTGTCGGATGAGAAAAAAAGAATTTGAATTTCATCTTTTTTTTTGTTCCATTTACCGATAAGGAACAAGATCTCGATTTTTCGTTATCGAACATACCAAATGAATTCACGGCAGTGAGAACAGTAATGCGGTTGCCTGAGGAAGGTAGCCATGAATTTGTGACCGTTCACTTGATGCACCCGTCGACGCATTGCGCCCCGACGCCGATTGAAGCCTTCGCGTTCCTTGAATTCTCTTGGCTTTCTGCTGCCCGAGATCAGACACGTAGTCGAACCCATACCTCCGGTTCCGACTCCTTCGCCGTCTGGACCTCCAATTGTTGTTTGTTGATCTGCACAATTATTCAAAATTTAATGAAAAAGACATAAAACATCACCTTTGAAATAGTTATGGGAACGTCAATATCGATAAATAATTGTTTAAATTTAATTCTTGTAACTAATTCACAACCGATTGTGACACTTGATTGGACACATTAACTTATATTAAAGTTATTAATTTTCATGAATCAATAATCTTGATGATATACGTAAAAATTATAAAGCTCTCGAATAGTAAGGTGCGAGTAAAAAATGAATAAAAAAAAAGAATAATTTAATTGCAAGATTTCCTTAATGGATTGAGAAAAAAGAACAGTATAACAAATTACCTTGTTTGCTCCATTGCAGATCCACTTTTATCTGGAGTTTGCCGTGAGGTTCGAGATTTACCTGGAATAGAAAATGATTACGTAATTTTTGAAGTTTCACGTTTATTTTTAATGGCTATAAAATTTAGGCAATTTCCTTGACGACTAATTAAGAAATGAAAATCACCCTCTCGGAATCAAAAAGAGCAGCTCTTATTACTCGCTGCCGTTGAATATCCAAGGGTCGTTGAAAACACTTGACGAAACCGTAATTTCGGTGTGTATTTAACATTTTTGCAACAATTTACGACGCGAATGAAAAAAAACTTTTATCGGCTAAATGACTCAACCGAGTTAAAAGACCATTCTTCACTTTTCCAATTGCTCACAATTTTCCACTATTCCGAGTGAGAATTTCGTATCGCTTTGAACTATCTTTCTCGGATGTCGCCTCTTTTGTAACTGAGAACATTATAATTGCGTTTGTAAGAGAGCAAAACGTTGTAACCTTGCAAACTGTTATCTCAGCAAATGCGACGTTGTCTCCTGAGTTTTGACAGATATTTTTCTCATTATCATGTACGCGCAGTTACCGGAAAAATATTTAATCACAGAATTAATGATTCAAGCCCGGAATATTTTCGTCTAAAAATGGTATGAAATTGAAGATTTTTTCCTTCCTGTTGAATGAACGATACGAAAAATGTAGAGCCACAGAAATAATATTAAGAAATACTTGGAATATTTTTTTCAATCGTCATTGTTAGAAATTCTTCTGATCTGAATATTAGATAAGGATGAAGACTCAAAATATCATCGCAATATATCTTCGTGCTCTGTTTCGAAATGTAATCCTCGAAATAAATCATCGAAGAATCGTGTACACACCCAGAAAGGAGACGGCTCGTCTTCTCGTATGAGAAGCTCCTCGATCGGTATGCTACAGTTGGCTACGAAATCGTCGGGAGGAATGGCCGCGTTGTGGAAGACTGTGAGTTCCAACATTTCCCCGTCGTGAACCTCGTGAGAAAAATTTTCATTCCAGACGGGATCGAACGTGCGCTGTTTGGTAGAAGTTCGATTAAGACGATTCTGGTCGACATGGAGTACAACGTATGGATCCAAAATCGGCGGCACGTCTTGCCAAAATTTACGTTGTTTATCCGTTGCTCTCAGACCCGCGGCCTCCAAAATCTCTATTTTCATGGTACCAGTGAACATTTCTTCTTATCGCTGTTAAAAACAAAAAAAAAGTAGTTAGTACTAAAATATTGAAGAAAAACTGTATCGCTGAAAAACTTGATAATTTAGATACAAAAATAATTTCTTAGTAATCGTTTACTTATTCAACGTTTTATACGTGTTAAAATGTTATATATGAAGCATTACAAAAAAAAACAGTGTCGAGGGATAAAAAGTTCAATGCAAAAAGCTTCTCAATTATAGTAGAAAAATTATTTTCCAGTATTCATTTACTTATCTTCCTATTTAGTTACTTTACTATATTTTAATAATCATAAAAAATTTGATAGAATTTTTTTTTGTAAAAAGAAGTAATGAATTGTTCAACTTTAATATTTCAAGCAGTTTCCACAGACCTATTCTTGTAATGTAGGTAAACAGTATTCAAGAAAGAATAATTTGCATAAAATTTTCTTCCTTGTACAAAGTTATGATAATCATCAAATACTATATTTCAAAATAGTTGTAATAAACCATGATATTTGAGAAAAATTTATGAGTGCATTTGAGAATAACTTTCAATTGAGTTTTGTCAAACTTCATACTCGACATAACAATTTGTAGAAAGAAAAAGTAAAATTTTACAGCACAACACATGAGAATGTATCTAAACAACCTGTGGAAAAAATTGTTTTGACAACAATTTGTCTGTATCCAAAAGTATCCAATCCAATTGGACTTTAAATTAACCATTCAACTTTAATCAATCAACTTTAATATTTCAAGCAGTTTCCACAGACCTATTCTTGTGATGTAGGTAAACAGTAGGCAAATTTTACCATAGTTTGAATTCAATTTCAAGAAAGAATAATTTGCATAAAATTTTCTTCCTTGTACAAAGTTATGATAA
>JAPYYX010001124.1:0-30681 GCA_030522605.1 Cremastinae sp. B BG-2022a | reverse complement strand
GACGAACGTGTAGCTCTACCAATGCACAAATCTTTGACTTTCTGCCTCGAAATAGGTGCAAAATATGCGTACTTTCGACCGAGGTATAAAGAAAAATTTATTTTTTCGCAAAAATGTAAAAATTGCTTGAAAATTTTTCTTTCTGTGTATACAAGCGATGTTCTCTAGGAAAACCCATAATAATTTGTGGAAAATATATAGATTGAACTCTTGAGAGTTTTCCATACAATTTAAAAAAGATGTTTCTAATTGAAAAATTGACCAAATACCATATGAGAAGTGTGACCTCCTAGAGTTAGAAAAATTGCAGTAATTTTTACGCTTCATTTGTTTAATACAGCTCTTAATCCTTCTTATACTCTTCGGCTTTTTATTCGAAACCGGAATTCGTGCGTGAAAGCTTATTTTTGTGGGCTAAATACGCTGAGTCTAACTGCGTCTGCTATGTGCGGAGTAACGATGGAAGCTCGTCGAGTCTTTAGACCAGACATACGTTCAGCTCTGCTTCACTTTTCTCGCAAAAGTCTCTTTCTCGCTTTTACTTTTTTCTCTTCAATTTCTGCATTCTACTTTTCTCGCCCAGAAAATACAAAGCTCGCGTCGCAGACGCCTCTTCGTTATATGAAGGACGTAGTCACATGTTCGGAATATTTCACTGGAAGCGGAACAGTCGTTGGCCCCACGGGCATTACTGACAGTCACTTAATTCGCGTTGCTAATCAACGCGCACACAAAAAGAAATCTTTTTCATTCTCTGCTTCTTCTCGTTCTAAAGCAGATACATTCTTGAATAAAAAAAATTATTCTTTCACGCAGACTAAATCAAAATGTGAATCAAAAATGAAAAGTCAAGAATTTTTTGGATTTAAAAAGTCGTTTAATTTATTTCTTCTTCATCTTTCTTTTCATTTTTAAGAGAAAGAATAAAAGGGATGCAACTGAAATATATAGTTTATTTAGAATTGTCCTCCAAATATTATAAATTATAATCAAGAGACGCGGTAGCGGCTGGCTAAGTATGAAAGGAAAAGAGAAAATCATTTCATAGCAAAATTAAATATTTCATTCTACTTTATTCCGAATTATCTAAGAAAGTAATTCCATCCTCTGAGCTATGTGTAAAATTATGTGTGAACGACTTGTACCATCGCAGATTGTTTAAGTGAGTGGTGCGATTAACAGGCTATGGCTGATCAGTAATTTTTGTCTTTTCTGGAACTTTTACTCGGATCCTCACGGAATTCTTCAAGAATCCGATTTTCAACAGTCAGAGTACGAATGTAACGAAAAATTAACACGTATTGTCACGTGGATATACATCGATCATACTGTTCACTTTGATGAGCACTGAAAATCCGGACTTATAAGCCGGAATGTGTATCAGGCATGTATAAAAATTCCGAAACTTGATTACATCCTGTTGGTGTAAAATGTGAATGTGAAAAATTTATTTTGTGAAGAAAGAAATGAAAAGCATTAATTTTTATGTGTAATAAATATCAAAACTAGATAAAACAGCTTTATAAACTTTTTATCTCTTAAATCACGAGACAATTTTTATGTTTGTTGAAATATGCTGCATTAGTCCTTAGAATTTGACCACGAAGCGAAAGAAGGGTTTTACAGCCGTTTGTGAATCTCTGTGGAGCTTAAAACCACAATAAAGTTCTTAGTAGTGTATAAATAGTACAAATCTCAGAGATATATGCACTTCGTTTCATCTCGCTTTTGAGAGATTTTAGATTATGTGCGAGGAAGCGAACGAGGAGAAAGCGCGCGCCTCTCCGATACGCGTTTGGAGAATTCGCGGGCTTTTTGTGTGCTATGCGTACACGATGAAGTACAACCGCGCCATTGCCGCATAATACGCATGGGTTCCTCGGAAATACGGAAGTAAGAATATTCACGTGGTAGAATTGAGAGACAGCGAGAACACTCGTACATCGTCCGTCAAAAGTTAAAAAGACACCTCACTGAAATGTATACTTGTGTATTTCTCAAAAGTATTCCGAAGAATGTTCTTACTTTTTTAAAAAATACTTTCGAACAGAAATTTCAAAAAGCAATGGAGATGAATTGTCAATTAACATATTTTTCGTACAGCAAATAAAAAAAAATAAGACATTTTTTTTGAAGATTACCAACAATTTTATAAATATTTTAACGTGTCAAATGTTTTAATTTTTAAACTACTACACACAATTGTTGTAAGAAATGGAGAACAGAAAATAATATTTCTATGAAGTGAATTAAAAATAAAAAATCGAGCAAACCACTGAGAAAGAGCAGAGCAGAATAATAATAAAAATAATATTAGACACAATACTCGTACACAAATCAAAATATTGGAATAAAAGTAATTGAATGGATAAAGAGGAAGTTGCTAAATGTAAAACGTTGAGTATCTACTGAAACACCAACAGGACAGCACACAGCGCATTTCGTTATAACTCGGGTACACGGAATACAGGTTGCAAAAAGTATCTGTATACACGCTGTAGTTATGCGATTCTGAAGTACAATGTACATTTTCTGAGAGCACATTTACGGATGAAATACGTGAAAGAGAGATCGACAGAGAAAGCAAATGAAAAACAAAGGAAAATACACACTCCTGCTCATTCTAATTATTGGCAGTAAAAACAATATAAAATTTGAGTTTTATACCAAAATGTACAATGGCCAGCACAGTGGATTAGTTGACAAGTTTACAAATTTAATAATTTTAAAAAATGACTGAAATTTTGGAGATATAAATTATATCGAAACGGAAGATTGTAAGATTTGCAGTCGGAATTTTCCATTTTGGCGGAAAATATTCACTTCAGCAAAAAAGATGGTAAAAAACCAGTATCTATAAGTTGCTCACGTCTTAGCCCTATTGGAAAAAACTGTAACACAGTATGGAACTTGTACGATTCAATCCTCTTAACCACTTTTTTGATCAAAAAGTGTTTGGAAAGGGATCAAAAGTTGACTATACATGTATATAGACGCAAAACACAATGGTAAAATCTCACACAAGGAAAAAAACACATCTGGCGCACTACGGAGGAAAAAGAAGCGAGAGGAAAGCGTTGCAGGTCCAGCGTGTGTGCAGAAGTACCGGCATTCCGGCCTCCTTCGCATTTCCAATCTTCTTCCTTGGCGCGAACGTGCCACCTACTGCGGAGATTAAGTGCTTCCGAGATCGGTGTTAAATTTCTAACGATTTGACACGGTCAGTAGCCAATCTCAGAAATTAAAAAAAACTTGTGATACAAATTGCTCATATCGAAACTATAGAATTCAAAAGTCAATAGACTAATTTTAAATAAGAATTATTACCTCTCGTGCCTTAAATGGAATTAAAATTTAATTTTTACAAGAATGTTGTACCCTTACACCAAAAAAAAGCGATTTCCATGAACATTTACATAATCGTAGATAATGACTTCCAAAAAGTACTTGCCAAATTTGGAGAAGTTTAGGAGGATAATTTGAAAAATAAATAAATAATTAAAGAAATTAACACGCGTCATTATGGATTTCGTAAATTCTTGAATAGAAAAATGTATATTTTTCAATACATTTCAATATCAATTGTAGAAATTTATACGTCGTACCTTTTTCAATAGAAAAACATATTTTGCAATAAATTTCTTCATTTTTGATATACTTGTACACACTCTTCAATAGAAAAATTTACAAATTCAAATTTTTCGTATCGTTAAAAAAGAGAGATTTTGTTAAAAAATAGAGATAATATTTTTGGAATATCAAGAAAAGTACTCACCAAATTTCAAAAGGATTAGGAGCATTGTTCCCGTGCAATTGATTGATAAAGTATAAAAATAGCGAGTTTATTACATGCTATATTTAACCTTAGAGTTCAGAGACGTGTATTTGTGCAGATTGAAACTTTAACAAAAAACTTTTTTGTAAAGCTTGTAATGAAATTCTCTTCGTGCAAAACATAATTGATGCTAAATTCCATTTTTCTTCTAAATCTTTCTCATTAACCTATATTTTTATTTTTTTCAATCGCTTATTTTCTGCTTTTTGTAGTTGACACCTAACGTCCAAAAGTCAATGACGCAGCATAATAAACACTTTTTTTGTTATATATTGGTCATTATTTAATTAAATAAGCGTTTCTTTTAGGTTTCCTGTGTACATTTTTCATACTTCAGATAATTTTTATCTCAAATAATTTCCACCTAGATCATGATTTTAAAAATTTTCAAAAGTCATTGATTTTTGGTTGAGACTGTATGGGTACAACATCAATTCCTTACAATTAAAAAAATAGTATTAATCGAAAATTTATTTATTTTGAACTTTTTTGAAGAATCATTTTTTATTCTGCTCATATACTCGTGAACAAATTGGCGGTAGTGCGGACATGCGATCGGTATGGTGTTCCGTGGCTTTTTTCAAGTTGAGCAATTTTCGGTGCAACCAATACTCCAATGGTCGACCATTTACAATGGCTGGTGGATCAACAGTGAGCGGAAGGTGGATTTTCCTGGGCTTTTCCAGTATCGATTGTTTTGGAATACTCAGGAAAAATATCGTCAATTGTATCGGTACGAGTTTCCCCATAGGCTCGTTCGATGCGATACAAAAATAAGAAAGTCCGTCGCAGACGCAATATCATCGTAGAAATGGAAAGGTATAGAAAGATTGGAAAATGATGCCGGTAAATGGCTGTAAATACTCGGAAGGGGTTCAAAGGTCACAAATTCAGTATAAATAAGTTGTATACATAAAGAGGTTGTTTTATTATTCTATAGAAAAAATCGTAACTATAGTAAAACTTTAACAAAGAAACATCTATAGAGTGAATTTTTTCATTATAAAATTAATTAGAATAATAGTTTACCATACGAGAAGTTTAATTACCATTTAGTACCGTAATTTAATAATGGTAAGATAAGTTGAAAAAATCAATATTTTCAAAATTAATTTTTGAAGTGAAAAAATATTTTATTATTTCCCAGCTCGTTTTTTTCGTCATTGAATGTTTGACGCCATTATAGTTAGATTTGTGCCTTATAAATGCATCTTGACGTGATTCTATCTACCGTGTTTTATTGACGAATTTGGTCTCTGCCATCGCGAAATTCTTTTAGACAGGGATTCTGAAGCGAAACGATACTTTCTCCTGTTAGGAAAATCTTCTAGGAATGATAACTTGAAGAACACCACGCAAAGTATTCCTGGATGCACATTTGCACATATATGTATGTGAATGTTCCACATGCCTGTAGCCAATAGTCTTTAGAGACGATGGAAAGTGTCACCAAATATATTTTTCTCTTTTCCACTCTCTTTGGTCCTCTTTTACTTTACTCATTAGCATTATCACGTCTTTCTGTTTCTTTCTCGAAAGTGCGTGGTTAAAACAAGATCCGATAACCCATTGTCATCCTGACGGATTCACATTTACATTTAAGCTCACGAATGATATTTGTAAAATCTGCGATGTATAAACAGATAAGAGAGTTTACCTAAACGTGTATCGTAGCCCGAAATCATCGTCTTCGAGACGTAGAATCGCACCTCGCAAATATCCCGAATTTCGCCAACGTCTATTCTAATCTCGTGCAAACTTTGCATTCTCCAGACGCACCCTCACTTTTCTCTTTGTATATTTAACGTCTCAAATTACGTACAAATTCCTCATAGCACTGATAAAACGTTTATTTATTTTGCCAACTCATTATCTAATAATATTCTTTAAGAAAACAAACGATTCCTTGAAAGTTGCAGACTATTTGATCTACCCAAAAACACCATATATGCTGATGTAAAAAAACGAAGCAAGCACATTTACGGGCCTATACTCCAAGCTGTAGTGAGAAATTCGTTGTAAAACAGAAAATCACGGATCTACCTTAAATATTTCTTTAGAAAATTAATTTAAGGGGTTATATCTAGTCGTAGGCCGAAAAAAGGCGAGTTTTTGTGACTTTTTTTTGGGAAAACGATTGTAGGTTTTGCTCAGTTTTTGGTTTCATAGTAAGAGGTATATTTTTTACTATGATTCATAATTTCTTTGTTATAAACCTTTCAAGGGTTTACGTCTAGTCGGAGTTTCCTCGGAACAACTCCTTCAATATCGGTGACCACGATATCTCGAAAACGAGTCGATCGATTCACTTGACCTTTTGCATACTTTTTCTTATATCAAAACGCAGTCCTTGATCGAAGGATTTTTTTTTCGATGCATAGTTTTTTTTATATGGAGGAAAATGAAGTGACTTTTTCGAAGAAATTTAGACCTTCACTTTCAACCGCCGACCATTTTTTCAAAAATCAATATTTTATTAAATTTTCTTCGATCGAAGACTAGATAATACAATACAAAAACTTAATCTATTTGATTTTTTATTTCTGATGATCGGTGTAGAAGTTATAGTGGTCACTGTGGCAGGCCTTTTTCTGGACAGCGATCCGTAAAATATATTATATCTGCTCCATTTGTGATTTTTTTACACTAAAAAAATTATGAAACATAGTGAACAATATACCCTTCACTATGGAAAAAGAAACAGTTCGAAATCTGCAATCATTTTCCCAAAGAAAAATTCAAAAAAATGTTTTTTTTTTTTTCGGCCGATGACTAGATGTATCCCCTTAAGCCAAATGTATTCTGTACTAAATATAAATAATTAATTATTCAAAAATTTAAAAAAGATTTGATGACACTTGTTTGAAGTTTTCTTCGTCCCGACGATCTCACAATGTAAAAAAATGTTTTTGTAGTATACATATACATATGTATATGTGCGTGTTTCGATCCTCACTGAGACAGAGGATATCCCTCAAGATTTATTCACGTGGAGCTGGCTGCCTTTACCAACACGATATGTTTGTGATAGAAAAAAGGACTCTGCGTTACGAAGAACGTGTGATAGCAAGCCAAGTTGGCTCTTCGCTCTTCGTATATTTCTTGACATAAATCGATGTGTGCCTGTGAAAAAAGAAGAGAAAAATACTAAGATAAAGAAAGAAAGCGAGAGAGAGAGAGATGAAGAAAAAATAGAGAAAGATGGAAAAATGTAGGCAGGGACGAGAAAAATCTTTTCTTCTCGTCTGTCTCTCATCCTGTATGCGTTATACACATCGCTGTCTCTGGGAAAGATCCTATTACAACGAGACTCCGATGTCCTGATCCTAGAATGAAAGTCAACACCGAAAGAGACTGAGAGGGAGAGAAAGAGAGAGAGCAAGAAAACGCGTCCTTTCGTCTTCGAGGACTCGGTCCTCCAAGGAAAAATCAATAGAACATAATATGTTGGCTTGTGTATACTAGCATGCACTGTGTGTCATTCATTCCCTATATCATGAACCATACTGAAAAAGGATCCACGTAAAAAAAAACATTTATTCGATGATATCAGGATTTATGATTTTATATTTTTATTTTTAATAAAATCATCTAAAGACACGGCAGTGACTTTAGATGATTTTATTATTATTTTCATTTATGGAAAGATAAAAATAGTATTTTGTAAATAATATCAAACATTACTCACTCGGATGAATTCCATCGTTTAATATTTCATCATTTCACAAATGTATGTAGATATCGTGCAAAAAACTTTGCCAGTACGTGGTACGATTTTATTGTTATTTTCATTTATGGAAATATAAATAGTATTTTGTAAATAATATGTAAATAATATCAAACATTACTCACTGAGATGAATTCCATCGTTTAATATGTCATCTATTCACGTATATACTCTACAAAAAACTAGGCAAGTACATGGTACGATTTTTTAAAAATATTTTTAACGAAAAGTTAAATTTCGTGAAAATTATGTTTGCAAAAAAATAATACTTTCTTTTTTTTAATTAACAATGGGATTATTCGTTTGACTGAGAAAAATGGTTGATTTCAAAAGAGAGTAGGAAAAAAATTTTTGCTGGGCTGGAGCTGATGTTCATCTCGCAAATGAGATTACGCCGTTTTTCTTTTTCTCGCCGGGAAAAAATAAGTGGCTGGGCCCTCGCGAGGTTCGATCAGATAAGCGAAGCGCCGCGCGTGCGGTAGGTTCGAGCATTGTTTCAGTGTGTTTCGTTAACAAGCAACCGGGCGAAAATTTCGGTTTGGTACGTCGTAAAACTCGATTCTTTTTTACATCATTCAGTAGAAAAGAAAGAGTGAGAGACAAAATGGGAGTAGAGGAAGAGAATAAAGAAAAACACGAAAAAAAAGAAAAACACGACACCCGAGTGACTCGTTATAGTCTTTTTCGTTTCGGTGTGGGTTTCTCTCCGAAATCTGTGCGCAAAATCCCCCTTGGGTCTCTTTTTCGCACCTCGGAGTAACAGAAAAAAAAACGTAAGCTTTCTTGTCGTTATTCTTGTATAGAATCAAATAGCTCGTGTCCTTTTGCTTGGAGACATTTCTTTTGTGTATGTTGAAATTTTATTTTACTCGTAAACTGACTTAAATTTACAAAATATTTTTCGATAATTTTGCAATCAATTTTTAGTCTACACGTCCACTAGGAAATAATTCGCCCTCGACAAAAAAATCTATTCTTCATACTTCAAATAGTTGTGAAAATATTTCAAAAAAATATATAAAATGGCTCGAAATCAATTTTCATAAAAATATTCAGGCTGGAAATCTGATAGTAAAAAAAAATTTTTTTAGCCCAACTTCGTCGCCTTCTCAATTTTTTTATTCAGTTCTGGAATGAAGCCAATAACTCATCTTTATTCCTCGGTCGCGATTTGCGTGGCTGAAAAGCTGACGGTTAGCGCGCGTATGTCCTCTTCAGGAATCCAATTACCCGAGCATTCGACTTCCAGAGACTAAAATCCCGGCCGAGTGGCCCTTGAACCTCATCCACAGATGTGGATAATCGGATAATCCTCGCGGAGACGTGGCTAGCTGCGTAGTCTTCTTCCCGTTTCCTCCTTTTCTCCTCTCACCGTTAAATATACTTACAGTTATATCATATAAATGTTCTACTTCCCTCGTCGTACGAATATTCCTATACGACTTTGTACCCGAGTCCTTTTCCTTTTTTGCTGACTCTGAATTGTTCTTACTATATTTATATTCGCACTGAATGCAAAAAAAGCTGGACTATATTTGAAGTTAAGACGATTCATTAAATTATTTCAATTATTAAAGAGTTAATTAATTTTTCGTAAGTGAAGAAATGAACAAAGTGTTTTAGTATTAATTAATTCCTTACACTATTATAAGCTACTATTCCATATTTTTTGGTCAAGTCGAAAAACCTTTTTTGCAAATACTTTTATAGTGATTGTTTTTTGTAGAAAAATCACAAACAATGTAAGTTTTGTCGACAAAAAATGAAATCGTAGTAAATGCAAAAAAGCTGGAATATATTTGAAATTAAGACGATTCATTAAATTATTTCAGTTATTAAAGCGTTAATTAATTTATTCTATGGTAAATAAATGAACAAAGTGTTTTAATATTAATTAATTTCTTTATCTATTATTAGCTACTCTTCCATATTTTTAGGTCGAGTGGAAATTACCGTTTTTTACAAATATTTTAATGGTGATTGTTTTTTGAAGACAAATGACAAACGACGTTTTACCGACAAAAAAAGTAACCAACAAATCACAAATTCTTGTACTTTGAAGCTTCCTTCGACGCGACATATGGAAATGATGCGTATTCAAGCGTGTGCTCTCGGGCACAGATTCTGTCCCTTTGGCCGTTCGTATTGGTCAGTCTGGCAGGGTTAAAGGGCCAGCCGAAGCTTCATTTTCATGGAAAACCACTCGAGTCCCTGTGCTCCACGACATCCTTCGTTCTCTCTCGTTCTCACGGAATATTCGCATATCATAGGCGAGCTTTGGATTCTCCTATCCATATAAACCATATCGCTGGACAGTAATCCGTGGCCGGATGTTGTCCAGGCGTTTCCATAAATCGCCCATCTCGACGTGCTTCCACGATCGCGTAATGGAGCGTTTACCGGGTCTCTTGCGTCCACTTCCGGTCCACTGATTGGTCGGCACACACCTAAACTGGTATTCGCTCGGTTATATTTACTTCAATTTAAGTTTCTTTAAAATACACTTCAAAAATTATATAATTATTCTTTTACTTTATCAGAATTCCAGTATTATTCTTCATTGATGATTAAGAGCAATGGCAGTCACGTGGTCACCCAGATTTTGTGAATTACGGATTTACCAATTAGTAAATGAATTTTCATCAAAAATTGAACCGTATTGCCATTCTTTGGATCGGAAATAATGCATCACTGCTTTTTTGAGCTGAATCTTTTCATATTGAGGGAGAATTCCATAGATAAAAAATTTCACTCGCGCTGACCCTTTGTGTTTTTTCTCTACGGATTTCTATCTCAATATTGAAAAATTCAGCTGGAAAAACGGCGATAGATTCTTTTCGATCCAAAGAACGGCGATACGTTCAATTTTCGATGAGAATTCACTTATTAATTAGTAAATATGTTATTTCCGAAATCTCGTAACTTTTAGGTTGCCATATTACCCTTAAGGACAATGGCAGTCACGTGACCATCCAGATTTCGTAAATTACGAATTTATCAATTAATAAATGAACTTTCATCAAAAATTGCACCGTATCGCCGTTCTTTGGATCGAAAAGAATGGATCACTGCTTTTTTGAGCTGGATTTTTCAATATTGAGGGAGAAATCTGTAAAGAAAAAATTTCACTCGCGTTGACCGCTTGCGATTTTTCTCTTCAGATTTCTCTCTCAATATTGACAAATTCAGATAAAAAAAACGGTGATATATTCTTTTCGAATCAAAGAACTGCGATACGGTCCAATGTTTTATGAGAATTCACTTATTAATTAGTAAATATGTTATTTCCGAAATCTTTAGTAACTTTTAGGTTGCCATAATACCCTTAAACATCATGGTCAGTTAATTTCTGATAACGGAATTATATTCTTACTTATTAATTTTCAGTTTTATTTTAAATAAATGTTTTCGTCATAGAAATTTTACGACGCTTTCGTCATTTAAATTTTCGTCGTCCTAATAAAGTGGAATATATAATTAACGAAAATGCATCCGTGAAAACCCAACAATTGCTCGAGCTGTTAGTTCCAGTTTCGTTTACGGTTTCTATAGATGGAAAGCTCGTGGTTGTAACAGACGAAAAGCTCTCGTTTGTTCGGTCTCTTTATGGCAGCCCTTGCCGGTGAAACTGGGAAAAATCGATGAAGGTATATTTATCGTGCTCCTGGCTTGTCGCCGATCTTCTATTTTTTCTTTTCTTCCTCGAGGATCGTCGACATGCTTCCCTCGAGCTTTCAGTCTCTTTCTTATTATTGTAATGATCAAAATCATTTTACAAGACAAATTAAGGCGTTTTTTTATTAATTTTTCTTTTAAATTTTTAGTACCTTTTAAAATAGTCGTAACAAAGTTAAATGAAAAATTTTTGAAATATTAAATGAAAAATAATTTTGAAATGTTGAATTAAAAAAAATTTAATATTCAGTTTTAAATACAAATTTTTTTTAATTTTAAACTTTTTGTTAACGCTGTTTATATATTCTAAACATAGACACTGCAGTTTTACGTTTAGATGTGTTCGCTTACGTATGCACAGAGCAGAAAAAATCTTTTACTACAAGCATGGACGAGAGACACCATTTGTGGCCTTCGTCGTAAGAAGTACAATCTACGTACAGTAAACTTTTGTACGTCTCTCGTGAACTTAACGGAACAAGTATCTACGCTCGGGTCCAAGTCTCGTTGGTACTTTATTAAGCTCGTAAAGTCGTGCGAATCCGATACTTGTCTCAACGCCTCCACGGATAAACTTTCAAAATACTTTAAAAAAAAATAATAAAAAATTGCTGCAATTTCGAAACATTCGCAAAAACTTTCATTATATATTTACATCTAAAAAACATGATAGTATTTTTAGAAACTGTTTTACTGACGATGAAAGTTAAATGAGAATAACACTCTAAAGTGTGAGAAAAAAATTCAATTTAAATCGCAAACGTGAAATACAAAAAAATAAGAAATAGAATAAAATTGAATCTCCGTCGACAAAAAAAATCCTTGCAATCTTGTATAAGAAGGTTCAATCTTTGTATAATGTATAAAAATAGTAAAAAAATGGTATAATTGAAGGTCCGTCGTCGAGGCTGTCATCGTTACGTCAAGTCCAGGGCCGAAAGACAGTTCTCCCTCCGTTAAATGAATTTGATATCAACATTTTTTTCTAGATCCTTCTTGGGGTTGCTTGCAGTCGATATAAATGCAAATTCACCTCATCCTTTTAGAGCTCGTCAGTTTTGCGCTCGCACGCTTTTTCCTCCCCTCTCTCATACCCTTTACGAAGGGCTCAAGAGGGCGACGGCTCGACACGAACCGGTCCTGGACGACCTTGCGAAAAAAGAAAAACCTTTCGAAAGTTTGCTCGAATTTGTGAGAGGACACGCGCATGAGCCCGTCACCGAACCTAATGGTATGGCAATTTAACCGGTCACGAAAATGTCTCTACCAGGCAACCGCACTTTTCCCCCTCCAAATTCGTTTTCGTTCTAATCGGCGATCGTTTCATTATACCAGTGCATGAAAAAGAGCGAGACATACATATATAGATATTTACGAGTATTTAATTTTCTTTATTTTACGTTTTTTCGGGGACAGAGAGAGAGCTCAGTGTACGTTCTATGAGCTTCGCAAATGAGAATTTGTATCGCCGTTGAATCGAACTTTTTCAAATGGATGTTGAAAATTATCAAATAATTGGATAGTGCGCTTTGACGACTGACGAGACAGAGGCGACATTTTCCAATTATCGACCGAAACTTGCTTTACCTCCATCTGTATATAATCATGCATTCCGCTTAATTGAAAATTCCAATTAATCAAATTTCGGTATCATACGTACATTGTTTTTATACTCGATCCAATATTTGGTTGATTAAATTTATAGTATTTCCAATCGACTAATGGCGTTCATTGGAATCGCTTTTGATGAAAAATGATGATTATTCAATTAGGAGTGAAACTCACTAATGAAAATTTGAAAAATAACAAAACAGTGTACATTCTTCAACCTGATTTAAAAAAAAATTTATTCTAGAGCGGAATTCGTTGGAAATTTTTTCACATTAATCCTTTTGATGACGTTTTCCTATATCCTTTTCACGATATTGAATAATTGAACTTGATGATACATTCTGCATAATAAATGATGATTTATTTTTATTGAATAGAATGACACACATCGGTCGAGTTTGAGACTCGTTTTTCTATTTCAATCTTTGAATACATTCTTAATTTTTTTGCTTGAACTTTTACACCGGCGTCAAGCGCTTCTTTAATATCTCGCCAAAAAAATTCTTCAATTTCGATTCGCAATAACGCGATATTGAAGGTTTGCCCATTTTATTTCCCTTTCGTGTTATAACCTGGCCGGGAAAAAAATTGTAGCCGAGTAAAAAGATCACACTCGGACGCACACAGGTTTCTTCTGTACGGCCTCGGTTATAGTCTCTCAGAATCTCTCGCTCGATCAGAATCCTGCGGCGTGTCTGGGCCACAGTCGCGCTCGGTTATTGTACAAGAAAACATAAATCACGAGTTTATTGCCTCTATATGCTAAACAGAGAAGGTTCTCTCGCCGCGAGAGTTCTCTTCCTCTCTTTCTTCCTGTCCGGATGCGTGGCCCGCGCCGTTCGCGAACGCTAAACGTATTACAGCGATCCTACGCAGACAGATATCGCATATTTACGAATACACCTTTATAGTATACACTATCGGCATAAACACATTTTTGTAAACTTCGTTGAAGACGTCACCTGCGCTTATATATAGGTGTCGATTTCTTCACATTCTTTGAATTCGTGTTGAATCATTTATTCCCTAATGAGTATATTTTTCTATTTTTACGTCTCCGAAAATGTACATTTTTTTTTAATTTTTTGAAAATCTTTTACCACCTAACACAATTATATATTATGCATTCTTTAATCAGATTCATTTTGAATTTTTCTATACTTTAGGAAATTTTTTTAGGATTTGAAGAGAGAATCTTTATTTTAGCAACACACATTTTTTTCATTATAAATGTAAGTAATAAATAATCAGTAATAAATTTTAATAAGTTAATATTGATATTGCGATAGGCCGGCGAGTCCACGCAAACGAGTCACTAAGACCATTGTGCGCGGGCCTTGCAGGGCGCTGACAGAGAAATGCTATGGTGACTTGCGGTTGAGCCCCACCAGCTCTGCAAAACACAGGAGGTTGTTTAAGCCCAATGTCCTAAGTTCCATGCTTTCCAACCTCACACTGCCGAAAACTTCAAACCTAAGCTTGTCTAGTTCCGGGCAGTGAGCAATGATATGCAGCCGGGTTTCCTTTGCCTGTTTGCACCGTGGACAAGTCGAATCAGCGGCAAGTCCATTACGGTGTATGTGTGCCCCCGTGAACCAGTGTCCCGTTACCAGGCCCGTCACACATCTCAGCTGAGAGCGGCTCAAGCCCAGCAGCCGGGTCGCGAGTTCTATCGATGGCTTCTTGAATATTTCTTTCGAGTGTCGGTGGCCAGGGGTCCTGTTCCAGGCGGTGACTACGCTCTTGGCGCAGTCTGTGTCTAGGTGGCCCCTAATTGTATCCACCGACACCCCGATTTCCAGCAAGCCTGTGTCGCTGGCTGCTCCTTTCCATGCTAAAGCATTGGCTCTCTCATTGCCTTCCATACCACAGTGACCTGAAACCCAGAGTACCTTGACCCTGGTTTGACGGCCAATGTCATTCAGCAGTTCTCTGCACTTCTTGACTAGTTTGGTGTTGACTGTGGTCCTTGTCAGAGCCCCAATCGCCACCTTGCTGTCTGTGCATATGCAGATATGTCTGCCTGTGTCCCTTCTAGCCGAGATTATCTCGGCACAGGTTAGTAGGGCAGCTAGCTCTGTTTGGAGAATAGTCGCATGGCCCACTATTCCCCTACAGACTTCTGTAGTGGGGCTCGCTGACCAAACTTCTAGGCCAGCCCTCCCCCCGTCTCGGACCTATCCGTATACCAGACGAGTCCTTTCGGGGATAGGATAGCTGCTGAGTCATGTGCCCACTCCTCTTTGTTGGGGTGATTGGTCGTAACATCTGATTTGAAAGAGACCGTTCCGGGACAGTGATCTACTCCTGAAGCCCATTAGGGCCCAGAGATTCTCATCTCGCTTGAGGATAGATGTATGTCCCTCTGATCTCACTCCTATCAGCTGGCCACAGTAGGGCAGCCATGCGACCGTCCTTGTGGCATTGATTCTCGCATATACATGCGGTGAGGGGAAATGTAACAGGGCCGCGGTGGACGTAGTCCTGAAGGCACCAGCGATACCGAGCCTAACGAGTCTGAAAACGCCATCCAATCGTTTCTCGTGGGTAGCCCTTTTTAGTGCTGGCCACCACACAATAGAGGCATAAGTGATTTGGGGAACTACGATTGCCGAGTAAATCCACTTGACAATCGTTGGTTTAATCCCTTACTGATTACCAAATAGCCTCTTGCAGGTCCAGAAGGTACATTTGCCCTCCGTAGCCTGTTTAGTAATGTGAGGCCTCCAATTGAGCCTCCCATCAAGCTAAACTCCGAGGTATTTGACCTGCTGCGCGAAGCCGAGTTGAGTGCCAAATATTTCCGGTGCCTCGATCTTGAGACTTCTTCGTTTCGTGAAGAATACCATCTCAGTTTTGCCCGGGTTAACCCTGAGACCCGGAGATGTGCACCATTCCTCCACTATGTTGATGGCTCGCTGTATTCTGCTGTGGAGCTCTCTGTGGTGGTTGCTGCTGACTGCAGTGCAGACATCATCCGCGTATCCCACCACTCTGATACCAGGCTTGTCGAGGGCAGTGAGGAGCCCGTTGACAACAAGCATCCAAGGAGAGGGGAAAGGACACCTCTCTGAGGACAACCCCTGCCCACTCTCGGCCTGATATCCTCACCGCCGAAGGCGGTGGTAATGTATCTTTGCCACTCAATGATTGTATCTTCCACTGAGAAGGCTCTGGCCACCTCCTTTATCACCTCGAGCGAGGTATATCCAAGGCCCCCTCGATGTCTAAGAAGACGCATAAGGTGGCTTGCTTTCTTCCGATCGAGCCCTCGATCTCAAACAAGGTCGTGGAGAGCCGTCTCCCTAGATCTGCCGGTCCGATAGGCGTGTTGTGACGAGTGCACCGGAGTCGTCATCAGTGCCCTCTCTCTAATGTGTCGGTCTACCAGTCCATCGCTTTTAGAAGAAACGACGTGAGACTAATAGGTCGACAATCCTTGGCTTTGTCATAACTGAATTTGTCCGGTGTCGGTATAAATACAACCCTGACTTCTCGCCAAAGCTTGTTAATATAATAGCTGGAGTTCCCCAATCAGCGGGTCTGAACCTGTCGGTCACAGTCGCTGTGAGAGCCCCTGCCGTCGATGAATCAGGGAAATGGACCTCGACTAAGTGTCGGAGTATCTCCTTCTGATCCCTTAATACCCCACCACCCGGTATCAAGATACTCCCGATTCCCTGTAGAGGGCCGGTGGAGAAGATTTTCCGAAGTGCTGCCGCCATTAGCAGATCCTCCATCTCCACGCAGAACTTCCTCCAGGTCGTTTCTTTGGATTTCCGAATGAGCCCTTTATACTTTCTCTGAACAAGCTTGCACCGAGCCCAATCTTCCCTCCGCTTGGTCCTAGAGGCCTTATTGTGTAACTTCCTTGACTGTGCAGTAAGAGCTCTAGGTCTGTAGATTCACCACGGGACCTTCCTGCCCTCCCTCCTGTTCTTGAGAGGGCAGTTAGCTTCGAAAGCCTGCATCAAGACCTGATAGATGAAATCCGATTCAGCCTCGATGTGACCCTCGCAAGTTAGTCTAGGTCACGGTCCACTCAGACTGTCAGTCAGAGCTTCTCTGTACGCTGTCCAGTCGGTAGCCCTGGGATTCCTACGGCATTCCGGGGAGCGATTTGAGTCTGCCTCTTGGCGAAGAGACAGACTCTTTTGTTGTCTGAGAAGGTATCCTCTTCGTCTACCCTCCAATCCGCAATATAACTCGCCAACCTGTGGTTGGCCAGCGTTATGTCGATGTCTGCTGCGCATCTCGACGTAAAAAAAGTTGACTGTGACCCTTTATGAATGATCTCCATGTCCGTTGACGCTAGAAAATCTAAAAGAGATGAGCCTCTAGAATTGGTGTTCGAGCTACCTCAGGCTGTGTGTTGCGAGTTAGCGTCGCAGGCAATGAGAAGGTCTAATTGATTCGACCTGCAGAAGTGTATGAGTTCTCTGAGCTCTCTTCTAGGTGGCAGGGAAGGGGGGTCCGAGGGGAGATATGCTGAGCAGAAAACAAGACTTTCTTCGTGCCCTGTAGCAGGAGGGACAGTGCGCAGTGCCTTTTCGTATTTGGCCACCGTTGATCCATGGCTCCTGGATGAGGACGATGTCTGGCAGTCCCTCTAGTAATCCCTTCTGTACGAGGTCAGAGGCCGCATTGCAGTGTTGCAGATTTTGCTGCCATACGAGGAGAGGAGCCCTATCTGCCGGAGCTGATGTGCGTCCATGTTCCTCGGCGCAGAATCTGGGGGGTGTAATTAAGGGAGGAGGGTTGGTTCCTATTTTGGGGACCTGCCTGGCAGAGCGGGTGAGCCCCTTCTGGGGGGTCCATCTTCACATCCTCTGCTGGTGGCTCTGCAGGCAGATCCCCCGGTAGAGGATCCGCCTCAGAGACAGGAAGAGGTTTGTCTTATTTATATTCCATACGAATCCCACGAGTAGACAGGAACAGCCGGTCCACCCCTGCAGAGTCTGAATGCAGGGGTAAGGCTATATACAATGGGGTGTCGCCCGGTTCCCCAAAGGCATCGTTAATGGCAACCATATCCCCGGTGCCATGGAGCTCTCGGCACGATGGCTTCCAGGTTTATGTCGGTATACCCTACTTCCTCGCTAACCAGGACCTGGAGTCACCAGGGTTATCGTCCCCCAACCCAGCTTTTACCCCGGGCAGGTTCCTACATGCCCTGATGGGTCGGCTACTTCCTCCACCGAGAAAGGGATAGTCCAGAAAGGACGTCTTCCCTCTCGGCTTCGGAAGAAGACCGACCGATCCTGGCCGTCCTCATATCCGTCACCTGGAGACGCGGTCGGTCGATGACTCAACAGGCACCTGTCCGTCCATCGAGAGCTGAAGCTTCGAGGTGAGCCAGGCCCAAGTTTAATAAGTTATTACTAATAATAAAATAATAAATAAATGAATATAAATGGAAAAAATGAAAGGAGGGAAAACACATTTGTAATTTCGCAATTTTTCGATTTTTGAAAGCCGGGGTGAAGAATTTGATAATTTATTGTCATTGTTGTATAGACGCAATTCATAGTGAAAAATTCATGGAAAATCTAATACCTAATTCACTATATAAAAACACAGAATCTGATTTTGACATAAAAAATAATGAAATAACATTTTTTTTCACTTGTATTTATATATTTCTTATATTCATTAGAATTCTTATATATTTATTCATTCAACTAATGATATTATTTTAAATTTTTAACGAACTCTTAAGGAATATTCTTAATTTAATAATTTTATTAAATTTTTAATATTTCTCGAACAATCAATGTGCGAGTTCATTCGCATAACGAATGAAGCTTTTGGAATTTTATTTAAGTAAAAGCTTCTCTCGTATATGCAGGACCTGTCCAACCTTATTTGTGTTCGGAAATGCATGCTTTTTATGGTCCAATGAAGATCGAAGCTTCGATCGATCTTTGAAAAATCGGTATTCGGGTAATGCCCTTACAGTCAGGAACGTCGAAAGTATACTCGCGCAAAATATCCCTCGTGATAAAACGCAGCGTATCTGCAGAAAATCGGAATAAGAAGGAAAGAAGGGTGAAATAAGAAGAAAGCTGGAATAAAAAGAAACTGTGAAAGGGAAGAAAAAAGAAATCGGGTGAAGAGTAGAATCGCATTGTGAGACTTTTTCCTCTCGATACTCGCACAAAGAAAATAAAGGCATCTTTCCCCTTTTTTTCATTTTTTCTTTTTTTCCGGCTTCCGCAGCCGACTGTCCAGTCCGAAAATCCAGCATTTCATGAAAAAGGCGATGGACAGTCTAAAAATTCAAGATCGTGAAAGAAGCAAAAAACGGAAGCAAAAAGAGTCCATTACCTTGAAGAGAGCTTTTAAACCAGGAATTCTTCGTCCAGTTTCCTCAGCGAAAGGGACTTGTGTAACCCCAATAAAATATGTTTTCTTTTTTCTTTCTCGGTTTTTACAAAATTTTCGCAAACGCGTATGCTTTTCGGAATATTATTTTGCAATTTCGCGATTGCTTCTTTCTCACCCTTATCGATCGATTCCGACTTTTTTTCGGACTCTGCGAACGACTTATTTACAGAACGCAACTCTCGTATCTCAGTTTTGCTTGCGGCCTTTCTTGTATATACGCGAAATACGAAACCCCCAGAGCTTCGTGACTTCGAGTTTAGAGTTAGCTTTCTCTCCGCCTCGCTTTCTCCGTGTGTGTGTCTCTCTCTTCTATGCACCCTCTTGTGTTTCATTCCGCGATATAGCTTTCTCTGGGTATCACGAAAACTTCCGCTCTTTGGCGATCGAATTACGAAAATGACCGGGAAGAAATGAAGCGGCGCCCACTAACCACTACGAGAAAACACTGAAATTTTGCACATTTGTATGTTCTTTAGAGCCGAAAAAATTTTGGAAAATTTTATAAATCAACTTCTACTTCTCAAAATTTTCTATAATCTCTACATTCCAATCTGATGTACATAAAAATATATCGTCAGTAAAAATCTCAAAATAATTTATAAGAAAAATGACGTTCGTTTTTCACATTTGTTTCGTAAACGTTTTCGGCACTTTCCCTCTTTATTTATTGTATATTTTTTTCAATCTCCATTTTTTGGTCGAAAGTGCATTGTATCGAATTTGATATTCTATTCTCTTTTTGTTGATTATTATCATCTTTTCATATATGCTGGGACCTTTTCTTTTTCATGATCGAATTTCCTTATATACTCCCGGGTTAACTCACGAAACGCTGCATGGAGACACGTACATACAAGATATGGTGTACCTCTGGAATTTCATTTAGACCGGTCGAGAACGTGTGGGATGCGATAACGAAGGAATAACACGAGATGACAATATTCTCCAACTGTCAAACTCAATAAAGCAGACGCTATGTGAGAAATATGAAACAAAGAAATTCAATTTTCCTACCTTGAAAATATAACAATGAAGTTTTTCTGATATTGCTTCATTATTTTTCATGACGGTACTAAGCATACGTCTTTCTTATACTCTGAGTGGTAACTGGTCAACCAGAAGTTCCGCTGAAGTCGAGAAATCGAGCGTGATAAGTTATGAAATCTCAAGAATGGCTGGACAGATTGAGATGCTGTTAAAGCCATTTAAAAGAAAATAAGAGGATTCCCATAGTACAGGCATTCGCATTGAAAGCTTGTTGAAAAAGTGCCTGTATCGTACAATTTTTCAATATTAGTACGAATATTCAATAATGTGGTACGAAAATGTGTGCTAAATTTTAGTGCGTTCGATTTTGTGGAAATCTAGATACATATTTAGTTATACATTAATGAAGATTTTTCAAAATATCCCAAGCCATTGTAAATAATTCAGGCAGTAACAAAATATACCATAAATCTGTTCAAATTTTGTAATGGATTTTATATTATATATAAACTTTGTACTATTCATTAATCAGTTTTTTTTTCGCTCAATTGATTTTGACAAAATATGATTTGAGCTTGACTGAAAAGTAGATAACGTAATTTCAAAGCTTAAAAGTTCGTAATGCAAATTCCTCGAGTGTTCGGTGCATACTCAATGTTTTTTTTCGATAGTTGAGCGTGTGTACTCTGGCGAATTAAAGCTCGCCGTTAAGTCGGTTATGTGGGAAAAGGGAGCCCGGAAAAAGGGTGTAATGAAAATTCAATATTCCCGTACGAGACTACCGAGTTGGATGAAACGCGAATTAAAAATACATTTGGTTCTCTCTCTCTTTTTCCCTCGTTCCCTTTCACCTGTAACGGATCAGAAAAATCGAATGAAGTGCCCGTCCCTTTTATGGGAAAAATGATGAGCGAGAAATTCGAGCTCCAAGGTCATATTTCACGTATCAAAAATATTTTTGCATAAAAATGAAAATATTTACGATACCGAATTTCATTTTACCATATACGCTTTTATTTACTTAAAAATACGTTTTCATGTTTTTGTACAAAAACGGATACTATGGATATATAAGCAATAAATGGAATGTTTCAAATATTTAAAAAATTTTTTATAAACTGCTTTCGTATTTCTTTTCGTCCAGATATAAATATGAAAAAATCCACTAGAACGTTTCTTTTTCCACGTACAAGAAAATAAGTGTTGTATCCCGATATTTGTATAAAGATTCGAAAAAGAATTGTACGAATAAATAAAAAAGTATGTAGCCATGAGTCGGATATCGATAATCGTCGATTTTGCATTACAGAATTTTTCCCACAGTTTTTCCTCGGATAGGTGGAAGCTCGGGTTTACGGATTTTTTGATAACTTTTTCATTGGAAAAGGGAGAGACAAATGTTCTGTCCTCGCTGTCACGTGGAGCAAATATAAGCTATCGTTATGTTTGCGTGCTCAGCCGTACACATACTCCCAGGCCCTTTGTACAAAAATTTTTCTTTCTCTCTTTCCCTAGGTTTTTTCCAATTCGAACCACTCGTCTCTCCAGCAGGATGCGTTCGATCTGGACAGAGAAAAATTCCGATTCTTGAATTCTATTCGCCAGAATCGATCAAACAATTGGAACGAGTGTGGACATCTCTCTCCGGCATCGGTGTGTCGTTCAATTCAATCGATGTCAAACGGTCATACGTTTTGTTACCGAGGACATACGCGACGATAAAAAAATTCAAAGGGAACCAAGTACATTTAGTGAGAAAACTTTTTTTTATTATTTTTTTCTCCTTCATGATTTTTCACCTGGTTATCCGTGATTCGTTCGACTGCAACCCTTTTTCCTCTCGCTTTTCCGTCCTACCAACTCCTAGTGAAAATATCGATTTCTCGATGGAAAATAAACTCGGCGTTCATGAATATTGACGTTCCGGAAGAAAAGAGGATAGAAAAAAATAGCAAAACTCAATTTCCCGGCGATAAGCGATGTTTCAATCGCCCTTTAATATTAGATATTAAATCGCGGGAGTGAGGCAAAAAAGGAGCGCGCGCAGAAAGAAAGGAAAATAGGAGGGCATGAACGATCGAGAGACTTTCTCCCAGACTTTATAACGAAGTTCCCGCGAGATGTTGGAACGAAAAGGGACAAGGAAGAAATGAATTTTAATGGAAAGTGCTTTTTCTCTTGTTTCAGGTGAGTCTCTCCGGCAAAGTGTCAGATACCGATAAGACGGAGCAGCGGCCTCGAAAATAATTACGTTCTCGTATCGTGAGTAGAAGAAAATTCTATTGAAAATTTCTATTCGTTCAAATATACAGTCAAGTATGTACTGAAAAAGGGAAAAAAGTTGTTCGATGCATGATTGTTTCCTAACGAGACTCCAAGAATTTACCGGATCTCGTAGGAAGACTTTTCAAAATTTTTCCTTTCAGTAAAAAAATTGGAATGGGGCAAAAAATAAAAGTTTTGCACCCGTTGGAAAGAAATACACCTCTAAAAACGAGCTTGTTTTCCGCGTATACACTCCTATCTTCTTTCCCCAACTTATGCTTGTAACAGCATCAAAACCTTCTTTCTCTCGCGAGTTTTCAAACTTTTTCAATGCTTTTTATTTCTCCTGAAATTCAACTGTGAAACGTACTCAGCATTATGTATTATTTTTTCATCTTTTTTTCTAAATTCTATTTGCATTGAGAATTTTTCTATCGAGGAGTTTTCATGTAGAACGTATTAGCAAGTTCTATTATGAAAATTTTTTCTAAACAATTTTTTGTTACTAATTGGAATAGATCAGAAAACAAAATAGATTTGAATAAAACAGTACGGTAGTGTTAAATTTTGCGTGATCTCCGAAACAAATGTCGCTTCGAGTGAGCGTCCACAAATCCAGTAGTTTGCCGAGAGCTTCGGTGATTTTCGGAGCACACGAGCGAGTCCCTCGGGAAAGTTTACGAGCCGTGTAATTAAGCCGGTTACATAAACACCCGATCTGTAGCACGACTTTGCGATGGCGGACAAGCGCGGAAAACTTTGCCTTCCGATTCGCGGCTGAGTGGAACACTTGATCGCAAACCCTTATCCAACTTCGATCGATACTGCCACTGAATTATTTATTACGACACGGAGAAGGCCTACATCTGGGCCACGCAATATTTTCGTCTCTGAGATATATACACGATGCAACTTCGACCCTGCTTTTGCTAACTTCTGCTTATTCCTAGTAGACCTTTGTCATTGGCATTTTCACCATGTCGGAATGTCAAATACAGCCCTCGCGATTCAACTTCATCTCTCCTGCTCTCTGCAGCCTTGAAACCACATAGATTTATCCAAATATTTAGTATATGGGATTTTCTACGCAGGGTATGCCTTACGATTCATTATCAATCCATATTCTTAAGATTTATTTCAGTGAAACGATTGCAGAATTTTTCACAGATTTCAATGATCCAAGTTATTTTTAGAAGTGTTTCAGTAAAAGGTTCTTCAACATTTTCCCATTTTCTTATTCAGTTTACATTTGGTCAAACACACTCAAGAAGTATCATTAATTATTTATAATTGACTTGCCAACAATATATTCCTATCGTGTGACTTATTATTCAGTGCGCGTAACCTGAAGTTGATGCTTTGTTTCTTCGCCCGTTTAACCGCGAATTATCCGACTTTAAAGTTCTAAACAAAAAAAAATTTCCAGCAATTTTAATTACGTTTCAAATGAGCCTAATCTACTTTTGATTGGCCATGTAGATTGCAAAAATAATCTACAAGGCAAAGGTTTTGTAAAAAAGTACAAAGTGAGATAAATCCATGTAAAAATTTCAGTCATAAGAAAAAGTTGAAATCTTAAAGTCATTCAACCATTTACAATTGTCGAAAATGAAGGGTTTCGTAATTTGATTAAAGTCGCTGCGCCACATTGTAAACTTCTCAATAAGACGATGTTGAGTTAATGATAAATATGTAGCAACATCAACAATCTACAAAGAACAGGTGTCAAATATTGACAACTTTACTCCTACTACTAACATGTGGTCTGAAACAATGAGCATAAGAAGCTTCTCAGGAATAACATCACAATTTCGGCGTTGGTAATGAATTATTCGCGATTACTCTTGGAGTATACCAGTCAAATGAACGTCAGACTTCAGAAAATATCACTGAAATGCTGCTAAAACCTTGTATCGAATGGGGTATTGACAGAGATAAAATTTTAGCTGTAGAGACCGACAATGCAGCCAACATGGCAAGGGCCGTCAATTCAGCTTGTCAAGAAGTGATAAAGAAGTGTCAGGTGGTGAGTATTGCACTAGCTGCACGGTAATATCAATAATGAAGTGCAGTTGCTGATCCTTGAAGAGAATGGCTAAAGCCATGACATTTGATCCAAAGATAAAAAATGCATCTTACGGATCCGACTGCTT
The DNA here is from genome assembly GCA_030522605.1 of Cremastinae sp. B BG-2022a. Taxonomy (NCBI): domain Eukaryota; kingdom Metazoa; phylum Arthropoda; class Insecta; order Hymenoptera; family Ichneumonidae; species Cremastinae sp. B BG-2022a. Next base: position 6,041 of record JAPYYX010001124.1, on the reverse strand, counting down.
GCTCTTCGGCTGTGGCAAAAGTCAAAGAATGTATGCCAACTACTATACGAAATGAAGCAGTGCATGGAATCTGTTGTGAGTGTGGATTCTATCGCGGATCTTCTTTGGGATTGTAAGTCCCGAGGTTGTCGTTTTTTTTGTACGGGAAAGAATCTCAAACGTGCTCCTACGAGGCAATGAGTCGTGAGAGAAGGAATTAAAAAGAGATCGAATTTTATTATAATTTGACAATGAAAAACAAGTTTATTAAAAAATACTGTTGAAAAATATAAAAAGAAAATACGGATACAAAAGAATAAAGTCAGGTCAGGACTGAACGTCGGGCCTTGCGAAGTAATTCTTGGAACTGTTAGTTTCGTTCTGATTTGAAAAATACAAATCATTTTTGTCTTCAACGAGCGGCGACGAAAGAGAGGGTACAAGCCTTTTTTGTACATGAAAAAATGAGGAAATTTGGCGGTAGTCGAAACAAATGGTCAGCAGTCGTTTTACAATTTGCACGCTCACAACTTTCCTTTAGGACATACAAAAAATGACACGGGATTCCCCGATTGTTTTATAGCTTGTACCTCTGTCTCACGTCGCGCGCTCCTTGGCTTAATCCTTACTTTTTACAAGTATGAGAAAAATGCGCCGGATACGTAGGCTAGTAAAATTTGTTCTGAGCAGGCACTAAACATAATCTGATTCTACAGATCATTATGGCAAGCCAAACTTTCTTTTTTTTTGTGGGATGAACACGACCAATTATTCCACAAGAACTGAAAAACAACGATGTCTGACGCATTGTATTTTATTGAACCTAAAGTACTGTACCACAAATTGTTTACTACTAACTGGAATGATTTTATTATGTTATTTCACTAATGTTTAACAGAAATTTATACTTTTTTAATTTCAGAAATTCAAAATTTTTTGTTTTCCAACCATTTCAATTCTAAGGTACGTTATTTTCAATTGAAAGCGACTGTAGAGGTCTTCATTGGCAAAACATAGACACCGTCACGTAGCGGGTTTTATGTAGCGAGCGTTACGTCAGTTCGTCGTAGAAGCGTTAAGGGTTATTCATAAATAATATCACCGTTCATTAGCCACGAAACCTGCATCACTCGTCGGTAGACGGTGGCGCGACGGAGACAAAACAGTTTTTCGAGTTTCGTGTTTCTGCGAAAGCTCAGTCTCTCTTCCTATTGGAGCGGGTTTCACCACACTGAGGAAACTCTTGAGACCTGTCGCGCGCCATCTCGTAAATTAGTTCCAGGTTAATCGATGACGGCGCTACATCATGGTGTAGAATTACACGAGAAAACTCGACGTCGGAACACGTACAAATTTTCATGTACAATCATAGTCACGGATCCTCCCTAGAAATATACGTGAGAAAACGTGAGAGATAAATATATGTATGTATACATGTACACATATGTATACGTATGTATAGAGAGAAAAAGAGAGATCGGAAGAGGAAAAAGAACGAAAGAGCTCGCTGTGTGCGAAGGGCAAATGCAGGAGATGGGAGATGAAGGAAAAGGGATAATTTACATTTTAATTGCTCGAAGCCCATACCAGTTTGGAACTAGTGGGGAAATAGGAGAAGGAATCTCTTTTCGCTTGACGCTCACCAGCACGAAGAGTTTGCGCTTTGGCTTTACTTTTACCTACGATATTCTTGCTCTAACACAACTAGGGGTACAATGAACGATCCATATATAAACGCGCGTGAACCTTTCATACCTTATTCGTTCAACTTTGAGCGAAACCTCGTGCCGTCCAGGTTTCGTTTCATAGGTTCATCAACCTCCACATTTATCCCACACTTATTTTTGTTCAATTTTTTTCCCAACACAAAAAAACAACGATGAAAGATCAATTTCAAAAAAATGAAAAGAGCAATAGCTATAAGGATCCCTTCTGAAATTTCTGGGAACAAAAACATCCAACACACGTTTTATTCATTTTTTTCATTGTACAAAATATAATTCTATAGATGTAGACAAATCCTCGTACAAAATATAGTTAAGCAAGTTTTTAGCATTTTTTATTCATTATTTTGCGAATGCAAAATTTCTAATCGTGAAATAATTTAATCAATGTATAACAGTTTTTTGATATTTTAGATTATTTTTTGTTTTTAGAATACTCTTTGGTTCTTAAGTGTTAACGTTATTGCAGTATTTTAGACGTATCTAAAAAATTATAATTTTCGGGAATTTTGTAATTTGCGAGTGTAATGTCACAAGTTTTGAATTGTTCTTGTGTGAGTTTAGATGCAAATGATTTCTTATCAGATGCAGCCGTTGCCCCAGCACGCGCACCAGGGAACTTTGCCGCTGCTGACACTTGATTTCCGGACTTTCGCGCTCGGAGTATCCCGGCTGCTGGCCGAGTTCGTTCGCTCTCTCTCGGAATTCGTTGTTTCCGCAGCGTCACCGGTTATTTTACTACGAAGATTGTCCCTCGCGTTGTCGATGCTGTAGCTCCTGCTGGTTCTCGCTGAGGCGATCGAAGAACACTTTTTTCTGTTGAAATACATAGAAACTCGTCGATTTCTCTCCTTCTTCGGCGATTCCTGTCCTGAGGATGAGGATCGACTCTCGTTTTTTTCTTCTGCATTTTCTCTCGTATTTTTTGAAGGACTTAATTGCCGAGATTTGGTAGACTTACTTTGATCCGGGGTATCCTCGATGACTTCAACATTTGACTGTTTTCTGTGCTTTCTGCGAATCGCGGGTGACACAGAACATTTTTCTTCATTTTTCTGTTGGTTTCGTTCTTTCCGGAGGTGCTTTTTTCTTCGCGAAGTCGGCGAATCCTGGTCAGGGCGATTTTCCGTTTCCGAAGTCTTGGAACTTTTTCCAGGCTCTTCGGGAGTCTCGGTCTCGTAAATCGAACCACCATCGATCGATGTCTGTGTCTGAGCCGGTACCTTCTGCATTTGAGACTCAGCGAGCATCCTTAGAACGTCATGGGGCTCCGAGCAGAAGATTCCAGGTGTTCCAGGGACAAAAGGAACGTTCTGATAGAGTTTCGCACGATTCGACGTGGATAACGCGCTCAGAGGATCAAAAGTTTCCATTCCAGGGTGCAAATTTCGCGGACTCGGTGCCTCGAAAGACGTTACTTGGTAATTTTGTCGCTTGCTGATTACTCGCGGATCAACGACTTGCCGGCTCGCTGGAGAGACGTGTCGATCATTCTCCATTTCGCCGTATACGTGCCTCGCTTTGACGTCCTCTAGATTGAATCGCTTGGTGAATGGCTGCGCCAACATCGAATAATCAATCGGTGCTTGGTGGAGCAACTTCTCCTCGCTCACTTGAACTGCCAGTGGACTTGTTACTGGATTTCGAATATCGTAATTCCGATAAGATGCTCCCCTCGTGTCGAAAGTCTTGAGAAACGGGTTGTTGAACAGTCTGTAATCCATCGTCGGTAATTTTGGAATTTCCGGAGTTTCTGGACTGTATCCTAGATTTTGATCGTTATTGTTTGTTGGAATTTTAAGTGTCACATTTAACTGACTCTTGAAAGGTTTTCCCGTTTGGGAAATCCCGTTGTCTAAGGTGTTGTCGCTCTTTGCGAATTTTTGACATTTACCATCAGTCTGGAAAGTCATCTCGAATAGAGAATTTTGTCCCTTCTCGCTACTTAAATCGTGACAAGATACGGACTTCATTAAAGGATTCGAACCTTGTCTGGAAGAGCCGGCTCTTGAATTTTCTCCGACCAAGAGATTTTCCGAACTTTTGTAAGTTCTTTCCTCGTTGCCATGATGGTTCGATTGCGGGCTGGAATAAGCGGGGACACCCCCGCTCACGTAGACATCAGCCGGACCTTTTTCATTATTATCCGTTAGAAATTCCATCAGGGCATTCGGTAGTGATGCGCAAGGAAAGTGCTTAGCGGAAACTACTGTAGAATTTGTCCGGTCACTGCTCGAACTCTTTCCGGTACCAAAACTATCGACTAATCCGGCTCCTGGCGACTCCACAACGTTTCCTCTTGTTGCCACTTTGTCACCGGAATCTTGATGCAGTTGCTCATATTTCGCACTTAGAGGTGCAAAAAAATGCCTTGGTTGTTCATAATCTTTGAGGTTCTCTACGTCAGCACTGATATCTCTTGTTAGCTGAAATTTCCTCTGCTCTCCTCTCAAATTCCCATAATCCATCTCGTTCCGAAAGACTTTTCCATTCTGGAAATCCCAACCATTTCGGGTTAGCATTTCTGCGGAACTAGGAATTTCAACTTCTGTAACTGTGGTGTGACTGGGAACAACGTTTTCACGGTATATTTGATCCAAGTTTCTAGGCAAAAGATTTCTCCGTTGTAAGAGATTCGGCAGCACGTTTTCCTGAATATTCGTGATTCTTTCCGAACAGTCAACTTTATCGTCGATTGGAATTACTCGAGTCAAGCTTCCAGCTCTTGCAGTACTAGCTGTTCTTGCCGAGTTACTTGACTGTCCGGGAGAATTGAACATCACAGTTGGAGACTCCTGGGTAGCAAAGCCTTGAAAGCCGATATTCGGTGGAAACACATTGTGTTGCCATCCTACAGGATTTTTATATGTCATTTGATCTTGGCGTAAATTCTCGTCATAAGTTGCAGGGTTTGGAACGCACGTTGGGTCGCAGGCGATCACCGAAGGAAAATAATCATCGTAGAGCCTCGGACATGCCGCTAAAAGCATTGGTGAGGGTACTTCCAAAATTCCTCGAATATCTGTTCTTTCGGAATTTGGAAAAATCAGAGATCGTTCAGGAAAGTAAGATTTTGCAGCTCCTGGAGAATCATATGGAAAACGTTGGTAACCATTTTTGGCACGTTCTTTTTGTTCTTTTCCTTGCGCAACTGCTTCTTTTGATTCTTTGTCTTTTTTTAATTCTTCTTCTTCGTCGACGACCGACAAGTCATCAAATTCAACATGAAGACGGTGATTACTACTCATTTTTTCGGATGATATTTTTTGATTCTCCGCGTTCTCTAGACGTTCATCTTGGTTGGTATCGTCCTCGGCGTTCGACTCGGAAAATTCTTTTTCCTTCTCGTCGCAATCCTCGTCCGCTTCCTCATCGGAATAGTCCGAGCACTCTTCGCCATCTTTGTCCTCCTCCTCGCTGCGATCCTGAAAGAAATCGAGAGTAATTTTTCACTGAAACGTTTTACGATTCTTCGAAATAAATCTTGAAAGAGCTCACCTCGCAATCTTCGCTGCCTTCCCGATTCTTCTGAGCCTTCAGGATTTCCTCGAGCTTGTCATACTCATCGCGGAGACTCCAGATTTCGTGTCTGAGCTGCTCGTTCTCCCTGCGCAGCTTCTTGATGTCATTCTGACCTGCCGTGTATGAACAGAAAAGAAAAGATGAGTAAAACAGAGAAAATTTACATTACGCGTTTGACTCTTACGAAACAGGGAAATTTAAAAAAAATTAGAAACAACGTAAAAGCTTTATATCATATTGGATTTATGAAAAAATATCGCCGGGCTTTTATTTTCGTGAAATCACTTAATCAATGACATAAGCTCAGTGACGTATGCTCGGTCATCCGTTCAACTCGATCGATCATTCCAAGGTTACAAACTCCTTCCGGAACATCCAGAAAAAGTCCTCGCAAGCTCTCTCTTTCTAAATTTTGCCTCTGGCCTGGAGAGTTTCCTGCTGACGCTCGCTAACCCTTTATTGAACCGAAGCGGATGAAATCGCGTCGCGTGAAACGCTCGGTGATAAATCACCCGTGCTTGTACCCGGACCCTTCAATTACTTAAGCCCCACTGAGAAACGAACTAACTTGATCGTCTTTCCTTTTCCTGATCGATCTTACGTCATGTTCGAGTGCCAAAGTATCATCTGGTCAGTCCTCAGATGTTGTATATTTTTTCGAAAATCCTATATTAAAAAACTCATTGAAGCCGGAAAGTGAAGCCACGCAATGTGAAACCGCTAAAAAATATTTGTTTTTTCACTCCGAGGTGATTATGATTGGTTCTTTTGATCACGTTTAAACTAAATTTCAACCTAATGTTGAATCTAATACTA
>JAPYYX010001123.1:0-30729 GCA_030522605.1 Cremastinae sp. B BG-2022a | reverse complement strand
CTTTCCCTAATAAACATAAGCTCAAAAACCGCATGCTACAGAGATAAACTATGACAAAATTCATTGATTTGGGGGCCTGTATAGAACTACCTTAACAATCGAGAATGAACTGTATAATTGGATTGTGAATAACCGTGTATTCGATAACTTGAAAACTAATTTATTTGTCATCTTTCCTGGATTATTAATCGTGATATTCAAATCATTGTTTTTTATCACATGGACAAGCAATTTTTTGGATTTTTTACAATCAAGAATTGACATCATGATTGGATTACGAAATTGTATTTTTGATTGTTTGAAAAGTAATTTTCTGTCATTCCTTATCACGCGTGAAATTAAAGTCATTGTACCACAATCCAATGGGCACTCGAATTTTTTAATATCCAAAATGAATAATTGTTCTGTCAGTTTGAATTATTATTGAAGTATAAAAATGTACTTTGCAAGACGGTAAACAGATCGTTAAAATGATATTTTCGAAAAGTGTACAAATTTGCTTTTATTTTGCGGAATCTGTATTCGAACGGTATCAACACGTTTTCTCGGTCGGATAAATCCGGCATGATCCGCGGAAAGGTGGCGAGGTCGAGAGAGCGCGGTACGTGAGTTCGCCCTCGCGATTAATCGTTTATCGATCTTTAACCCTTCGGAAGGGCCGCCCGCTGGAAACTAAAAGAGTGGAAAAATAAATAAAAATATAACGCAAAGCGTACGATTTAACGCTCGCGATTCAACGCCTGGAGTAATGCGAGTTATGGGCTCTCCTTTTTGTTAGTTAGCGATCGATTTACGTCCATACGAGTGCGACGCTCCGAATATAAACTTGTTCCGTCGGATAATCGACGAGTATTGGTTTTATATGTACACGCGGGCTTTTGTAAAGCGGCCCGGAGAATTTATCGCGGTTCTGCACGAAGCATATTACCGCATTCTGGCCGAGAGTCCGGTCAACGGGGGCGAGAAAGAAAAGGAGAGGCGGGAAAGGGGGTCGCGAATGCTTCGGGACAATATAAACGATCGACGGTTATCGACGTCCAGCTGCTCTGGATTATCTCTTATGTTTCTTTCAACGATTTCGCGACCCCAAACGAGTGAATTATCGAATTGGCAAGCGTATACCTTTCTGTTTCGTACCGATAACGAAATTTTCCGAGATATAAAAAAAGCGAAATTACTACGAGCGATTCTATCTATTTTCGAATGGATGCGACCATTCGACCGATTTATAATCGATTTTTAATTAAATATGAATATTTCGTTCAAATTCGTTATAACATTTCGTTATTAATATTAAAATCTGGATTTGAAATACATGTTTTAATTTAGACGAAATTGGATAAACTGAAAAATATCGGATAGGTTCGATTTTTTGTCATGGTAATTTTTAAATTAATATTTAACGTTCGCTCGTGTATGGCTCGGACTTTTTCTGCATATCAAAGAAAACATAAAAATTCGTGTACATCGTTGATGCATAAAATGTCTAAACAAAAAGTAATAAACAAAAAATTGTATTTTCTGTAAAAACACATTTTCGGCCACTTTATTTTGTACTGTAAACAAAATTGCACTTGAATATTTTTGTAATTAGTTACCCCGTATTGTCCCTGTCCGTGAGAAGGCATCTACGAGTGAGAAATAGAAAAACAAAAGATTTTAGAATTGAATTTTAAATCGAATCATAAATCTGAAAGTTTTTCGTCACTTCGATCAAACCTTTGTAAAATTCTATATTTAATTATAGAATTTTGGTTTGCTAATTTTTACAGATTTATTTTCCTATAGTGCCATGCCAATTTTTCGTTGTCGAAGATTTCTTGGTTTTCTCTGGGTTAACACAATCTACAAAAATTGTATTTTTCATTGAAAATTCATCACTGACCTTGTTAACGCTCTTCTGCTTGATAACATCGAGAGGAAGTGTTTCCCTGACGTAGTGGAGATCCAAAATTTCTCTCAATCGTTCTTTGTCCTGCAGAATGTGACGAACGCCTTCCTCCTCCCAGGCAGCGTTGCTCGGAGCAAAAAGCGTGACGCTGCGCAGATTCGTCAAAGTTGTCATGAATCCATCACCAAGATCCTTTATGACCTCATAAAGTTTGTAAACCGGTCCATCCTCTTTATCCTGAATGAACATCGAAATAAATTAATCAGCACATTTTTTCTCACTTTCCAATCAATCATTGATAAAACGAAAAACACTATAGAAGAAAAAAACAATAAAAAAGACAACAGCGGACTTACACAAAATTTAGTAAACGACAAATAAAGATGTGAAAAAATTTGCAAACTTTTCATGGTCAATTTAACACGAAGAGGAAGGAAAAATGTAATTACTTCACGAGTACATTGGAAACTTTTATTCTAAGGAACTGGAGCTCAAATTCTTAACAAGGAATCTTATAACGAGATTTAACAAGGTATCTTGAAACAAAATAAGATAAAAAAAACCGAATGATTAAAAAGGGAGAAGAAAAGATTGAAAAGGGCAATATCGATTCGTCGAAGGGATTATGTCAATTACGTCGAATTGAAAGATTGGTAAGAAGGGAATGATTAACGAGAATATCCGTGGAATTCCCGAAGGACATTAGCGAAGCAAGGAGAGCCGCGAAAAAAAGTTGAGTATTCTGAGCGACTTAGCGTGGAAATGAAATCGAGAAAAATTTCTGGCCGAGCCAGGCGGAGAAAAAGGGCTTGAAAGAAAAGCTCGCGAACTTTCAGTGTTATCTCGATGATCGTTTTCTCGATCTGGCTTATTTTTCAAGGGAGCGATTACACGGGAAACTCGCCTCTGAGCTATCGTTAATCTCTCCGTTATCGTTGGGAGACGCCGCGAGAGAGTGCCGAGAAGGGACACGCGTTACCGTACAGGATTAATCGTTGAAAGCCACGATGACGAAAAAACAACGTATCGTGAGGAAGTGCCGAGAGAAAATGGAATTCAGAAGCAAAAGTGAGAAAAAAAAATGGAAATTGATAAAAAATTAAAAATTTAGAGGAATAAAAACAAACGAAAGATATTTGATAAAATTAAGCTAAAATTACTAAAATACTATAATTTTCGCCATTAATTATTACGCTACATTATAGTTAGAAATAATAAAAACGGACACACACACATTATTTTTGATTAATTTGAATATATTAGGACGGCACATTTTTTTAGATCTTACGATAAAATTTGTTATTAGCGGTGTTTAGTAAAAAAAATGTTTTCCCCCATCATCTTATTAGTGTGTTTTTAATTCATTTAATTCGCTTTTCCTCCTTTCAGGGAGTGATTTTATATTTTCAACATTTTTCTCTTTTTTTTCGTTAATTTGGTTTTTTCTTCGAGCAAGTACTTACGATGTCCTACACGACATGCAGAGTCCAATAAAGACATGCAAAGCACCACAGAATAACATCATTGAGTAATTATAAGGACTCGTTAACCACATTTAGACATTAAAAAAACGAAATAGATAAATTTTTGTATTAATCACAAGGGCGGGCAATCGAGAATTAGAAAATTTGTGAACTTTTATTATATTTTTATTTCAGTACGGAAATAATTGTCTTCCGTTACCTTTGAATTTCACCTGGAGCTAAAAAAGTCAAGAAGCGAAATGTTTATTTTCAAAGAAATTGATTATCGAAAATCACGTTTGCAGTTTAATGAAGAGTGATAGAAATAAAAATTGATACAGTATCCTTAATTTCTCTTGGTTATTGATGTAGAATTTCCATGTGGTTGGTCCATTCAATTTCGCGTTTCAGTTTGCAATCGAAATATTCGTGAATATTCGGAATTATTTGGTAAATCCAGCAATAGAACGAATTTCAATTGGCATCGGAATAAAATTTTCACGTCGAACGCTAATGCACAAATTGTCCCTGATTGTCACATTTCAATTAGTTTGGTAGTTATAAATATTTTTGTTTTTGAAAAAACAAGCTAATTCTCGATTTGGCATTTTTAAAAGATTTTACAAATGGAAATAAATTTACTATAAATATTTTCAGGGAATGTATATACGGTTTTTGTATCCTGTAAATAATAATTTTATTTTTACATTGAAAAAAAAATAAATAAATTGATTATATCTGAGGCTAGACTAACCGACGAATTTTGACACACGTAACATTCCAAATTAAAGTTTTCATATTTAATAAAAAATTGGACCATTTAATTCGAATGTTAAGTGCAGTCAAAAGTCGCTCACCTCGATTTTCTACAAAATTCTCTGTATAACAATTTTATAAAAATTTATGCGACCGAAAATATTTTTCGAGACGATGTCAGAAAATGACACGATCGAGATAAATGAATGTGATAACGGGCAAAATGTTCTTGATCGGAAAATGTGATACAATTGACATCGAATGAACCTGGGACGAAATAACTTGGCGAAAAAATCATGAATTATTTTCTGTAGGGACGAATTTCGATATGGGCGATAATGGAACTTTTGAAAGATATTTTTGATGATTTTTGCTTTTCGTGTTCTCGATCGATCGTGTACGGTGCTCTCAACCTATTTCTTTCTTTCTCTATATACCTTCGGACATTCATGCAACATTCCTAAGTTAAGATATTACGAACGTGACGAAATTTCTTTATCAATTCGTCCGAAAGCACTAAAAATATTCTACGAATTTTATTTACTGCCAGTATATTTTTTTCTATTCTATAGAAATATTAAATATCGTGCTCACGATCATTTTTTTATTGGAAAATATTCTAGAAAGGTACACATTATTCGAAGAGTAAATAAAAGTAGGATAAATCAAAAGAAAAATGAAATTATCTCTGAAGAGGTAGTGCATAGAGTAAATCATTCTTCTCCCGCATTAAAATCGTCTTGGAACCGCGTAAAAAGATTTTTTTCGCGTCTTATCACTGGCGAGATCGTAAACGAAAAACTTTTTCAAACTTGTCATAACGCGTCGGGAACTTTTTAACGAGAATTTTTTTTTTCACGTCGGAAGTAAAAGGAGACATTTTTTCTATATATTATAAAAAAAGGAATATTTTTTGCCGCTGTATTAAGAGTGAAATTTATTAGGAAATAGCGTCGCTTTACGATTATCTCTTTTTTTCTCTCCTTCTATTTTTTTTACTTATTTTCTTTTTATCGTTCAGGCATGCTAAAGTGCTCTCATGGAGTGCCATAAACATGTGAGAGGTTCGCGGCTGGATTCTCCGGGTCTTTGCGAAACTTCTGTCGTCTAACGTACCCCACTGACGCACGTGCAAACATTATCGCTTTTTCCGAAGTAATCTTATCGCCCAAGCTCGCAAAAGTCTCGAACCCGCGGCATGTCATCAGCCAGAGTATTCTTTGCCTCTTTTATGATTTTCACAGGGAATTCATTGTTGTGTGATCGCGTGTCTTTTCTAAACATCTGTGCAACAGTCTTAAAGGAAATTCAATTTTTTTTCTTGATATTTCAATCAAATTGTAAACATGAAAATTTCTTTAATCACGAACATGTTCGCAGAAATTGTTTTCTCGATAATTATCTTTTTCTTGAAAACTTGAATATTAATATATTATTGATTTAAATATGAGCTCTTATAACTATGATTCGAGTATACTAATGTCTCCTTTGTTCTTACGTTTTTAGTTGAATAAATTCGTTCTAAAACTTTTTTAATCTTTACGTATTTGTTAAGGACTGAATTTGTGTATATTTTTTTGTTTATTCATCAGGGTGGAGCTCTTCTCGGTTGAAACTTTATGGGTTTTCCGCTGGTCCGCTTTATATCAACATTCTTTTCGATTCGAAATAAAAGGCGTATTGTATAGTTTCGTTTGAAACAATTTGCATGGAAAAAGCTTGCCATTCGATTTTTTAATCAACGATCCACTCCGTCTCTTTTTTTCCGGCTCTCTCTCTTAGTCCGGTTAGCTGCTCTTTCCCTCATCTCGTAGCTTTTTCTCGCTCTCTTACCGTGTGAAAGGTTACGACAGAGTTTTTCAGTATCGCTTTTTCTCTTCATCCATATTCTTCTTTTTCTCATTACTTTTTTAGTTGCTCAAGTTGTTTTTCGCCTTCCTTTTTTCTCTTCCTTGCAGCTTCTCATTTTTCGTGTTATATTCGATTTACGAGGTATTCCGTGCTTGCCATTCTGAGCTAAAAACAAAGCGAAGCAGAAAGCGAGAAAAAAAACGTGGATATTGTTTTCCCTTGAAAAAATTTGCATGGCAAGAGAGAGCTTTCCCGTTCGATTTTTTTAATCAACCCTCCTGATCGTCGCTCGCTCTCTTTATTCGTTATTTTTCGTCAATTTGTACCTTCGATCCCTTTGCGTCTCGGCCGATCGTTTGAATATCCGATGAGGTCATCACGCTTTTTTCATTTCCTCATCCAAGGCGAACCTCCTTCGTTAGGTGACAAAGGGATCTCACGTTTCTCCTATTTTCGAACCTATCTAGACACGATCTTCAACGTATTCTCGAGCCAGCGAACTTTTATTGCTTGGACAAACGTCAAACTTTGACCTTTTCACAATAAATTATATTTCCTCCTCCCCATTCACTCGTTCCTCGCATCAAGTTATTGATTTCTTCAGAACTGTTTTTTATTTTTATTATTTTCATTCACTCGTTGCTCGTTTTTTTATTTTGAATTCTTCCTTCCCATCCAGCTGAGTTCATAAATATTAACCGTGGAAAAGTTTAACTGCGAGTTCTTTTCTCTTCTTCCCCTTTGTGCATCTTGATCATATGCAGCTTTTTATGCACTTCGCATACACGTTATCTGCATTGGTAAGAAAACTCGCATGCTCTTGCTCACGTTTCCTCTTTTCATTATTCTTCTGACCTCCTGACTTTTGTACAGGATGAGCCTCAGGAGTTTTAACCTCTAAAGCGAGTGCTTTGGAAGACAAAAAAGAATCCTCGTGGAAAAAAATTAGCATAATTACTTGTCAAAAAACAATTTTTAATTTCTCTGTTGCATATTTTTAGGAATTAGTTTTTATTGAATTATTCTTTAAGCTGTTGAGATGTGCTCTGCATCATGTATTGTCGATTACGATGTCGATCGGGAATGAAATAAAAGATGACAGACTGACAGGGAAAAGCGTTCGGTTCCTCTCTCGTTTTTTCAAATTTTTTGTTTTTCCTTTTACCAAGTTTATTTTCTTTTATCACGGTCGTAAAAATAATGTCGCGTTCTCACCTCGTGAATTACGGTTGCCGGTTTTCTCCCACGGGGCTTGTAAGCGAACGTCGAGTATGGAAAAAGGGTTGTGCGCCCGGCTAGCAGTTAGTTATACTCGCGAGAGGTTAAAGAATAATACGCTGTGACAGGGAAAAAGGAAAGGAACGTTAAAATGTGGCGAGAGCGAAAAAACGCTACCGAAGTTGGCCGGAGAAAGATACGAGCGCGGAAATGTCAAAGTGTTTGCAAATATTTTTGTCTCTTGTATCCGACAAATTAAAAAGCGGATATATACGTACAGTAAGTATTACAGATACGGAAACGTATGCAGAACAAAAATAATTAATTTTCCTCTTTCAATATTTATTGAGTCCTCTTTGAAAATGAAAATTCCATCGTAGATGCAAATTTTTGAATATGCCGCAGTTATTATTTATGAAACAAAATTTAAATAATTTCATTTTATTTGATTAAGTAATTAATTTACGTAAATTCCATTTTTGACGATTCTGTTAAATTTATTATTTTGGAATATTCAAATTTCGCTACGTTACAATTATTTGGAATTAATTAAATTGCAACACGTTAAAAATATAGAACAGACTGAGAAATTGAAAGTACTTTGTTAGATTGAAAAAAAAATGTTTAACAAGCTGATAAATCCCTGTAATAAGAAAAAGAGAAATAATTACGGAAAATCTGATAAAATCGTTATCTTTCCTCGGCCATTTTGGCAAAATGTCTTTTCTGCGCTCGGAATGCGGGTCGGGAGGGTAGGAGGAAAATTTACGAGGGCCGTTTGCTCGGGGAAGTCTCCTGACGTTTCAGGTGCGGTTTTTCGCAGCGGGTCTGTGTATCGGGGAAAGAAACGGTGACGTCGCCGGCGTGCACGTGAATCACGCGTTCCGCGCAGGGGGAAAGAAAAACTTGCGAGTGCCTTAGTCCACGACAGGGCGCCTTTTTCAATGGAGACAGCAGCATTTTTTATCGCAGCCCTTGCCGCGGTGGCCTACTTCCTCCCTCCGTGTCGCCGCTCTCAAATACACGCGTATACGCGTATAAATAATGGAGAAAGGATCGTACCAAGCTTTCCCGATGTTGCCTCCCACGTAGTACACACACCGAGCGAACTTTACTGCTATCCCGAGCTTTATGACTCCGCGGATCATTTCAAACGCCGCTCCAACAAACTACGGGACTTTCTATGCAAAATTAACGTTTCGACTAAATTCTTGCTCCGTTTCGTTAAATTTTCGACGATCCTGAAGGTCTGAAGCATTTTTCGTTTTTTATGGTATAATCGTTGGTTATTAAACTTTTAAAGCAAACAAAAAAATTAATGCTTTTTTAATTACTTTCTCAGAGTTAAATTTTTAATTTTAATATTTCAAAGAAAAAAAATCAATATTAAATTTTAGTGTTCATTTTCGATTAATTTATCAATAAATTTAAAGCATCAAATTATTTCTTTTAATCAAACTAAAATATTTCATTATTTTTCGATTTTTGTTTGTACGAGAAATAAATAATAATTAAAATTACTATCAAGTAAAAAATTTATCACCTAAATATTATTTAATAGAATTTTTTTAGCGATATCGATTTCGTATTAATTGAGTCTGGAATGTCCTGTAGAAACGCGTTCATTCGCAGTATGTGCGCGTAAAATCTCACGTGTGTACATGGGTACGAACCGTTGATACAGATATAGAATCTCGAGAGGCTCTGAAATTCACGTCGCTGAGTAATAGATCCCGTTCAAAGTCGTAATTATTATGGATTCGCGGGATTGATACGTTAATTGAGAATGATCAACTTCGTCATAGTAGAAGTTTTCTTCATTTTACGGTTCAGGAAGTCGGTAAAATCCTTTAAAGCTCCGAGGCGAGTGTCTCCTTACTGGGAAATAAAAAATTACGAGCGGAGATAAATTTTTATTTCTCCCACGTATCTCCAAGTACAAAATCTCAATTAATTATTTCAATGCTCGATCCTCAATCTTTTTTTTGCAGCAATCATTCGAGAAAGTACATTAATAATATTTAAAAATAAAAATTTTTTCACGTTCTCGTAATTATTTCTTTCCCAGTATAAATATTGCAAAGTTTTTGCAACATGCTCGAAAGTTCAATTAAATCCATTTGTATTGTAATCATAAAAAATTATCAAATATTAATAAGGACTTCACAGTTATAAATTTCATGCAAAATCTTGTTAACCAATTTTTACATGCGATCATTTTTTGATCATCGAAACTAGTTTTCTTTCTCAGTATAAAAATTTTTAGTTAAAAAATTGATTTAATTTTGTTGAAATTGATGGAATTCCTCTCAGCTTATGAATTTTTTTTTTCATTTCAATAAAAATTTTCTAATGAATGAATTTTTGTATTTTTAAGCAAATTACGAGATCCCTTAAAATGAAATATTGCTGCCACGTGCGATTTTTTTTTAAAAGATCACCGCGCATTATCAAAAAGGAAGAACGAGTGAGAAAAAAGTAAAAATCGTGAGAAAAATGGGTCATGTGCAAAAGGCGTGAAAAAGCTTAAGCCAAAAAAACACACTAAACACATAAAGTACCAACAAACAGGCAAACGTGCAAAGACGTGGACATGCAACATATTTTCTGACAAAAAATGTGACGCACGAAAAAAAGCACGTTCTCATTTGCTTTGAGACACAAGCTAGACTTCTCCCCTTTCCTTTTTTTGTTAAGTTCTTCGACTACTTGCAATTAACATTCACGACTCCTAAGCAAGTTTTTGTATCAATGACATTTATAGCGAGGAATTTGTGTGTTTCGTGTCAATTATTGGAGTTTTTAGATGAATTATTTAAATAAAAATCGATGAATCGAAAAAAAATTAAATATTTCTCTTTTAGTGATAAAACATTCGTGAACGTTTTGTTTGGTAAGATGAATGAAATATAAATTGAAAAATAATCGAATTATCTACAGTTCTCGATTCATCGATCGGTGACAATGAAGACACGTGATACGAGAGTGATAATAATTAAGAATAAGGTGTATAAGCGAAATGAAAGTTGATAGATCGAAATAATGACTCTCGAATGTAATGACGAGTAAAGAAAAGTAAATAGAAATAAATCGATATCGTGAAAAGAAGAGTGTGAAAGATAGAGAGAAAAATAAGGGAGTATGCGAATTACCTGGAAAGACTGCACAGAGAAACCAGAAACCAGGGTTGGTCCGTGTAACATAAGAAGCGAACAGAAAACAGAAAAAAAAATGGTGACTTGTATTAGGTCGTTCGCTGCAAAACGAGTGAAATTGGTTTCGTTTCTCTTCAATGCTCTCTCGCTTTCCTCCTCAATTTTCCTTTGTTTTGTCAAATTGTCGACTCGAATAAAAACCAACGAATGATTTTAAAAAACTCTACTTTGTGATTTTTATTTTCACAATTTTTTTTTTCATCACGAAAATTCTTTACTGTGAACATGAAAAAACTAAGAAAAATCTCGAAGGAATTCTCTGTGCAACGAGTTTCTTGTTGCTCAATTTTGTCGAAGAGTTTTTCTGGTGCTGAAGAGTGAGATTGATGTATAATAGTTTTCCTTTTTTTCGTGTGTCATTTTGAAACATCAGAATTTTAGCATTTTATGAAGATTTACTAGAAAAAAAGTTCTTATCCTGTCGTGATCGTCGAATGCTGAAAGTGTAATGTAAACATAAGTATAAAAGTAATCTCTGACGTCAAATGCAAATTTTTCTCAAAATTGTACACTTTGCATACTTTTGAACTTATTTTTGGTGGAAATGTATATAGACCCGGACGAACCTCCCACGCGTTTCAGCTTGAAAAATATTTTTCGTGCTTGCGCGATTGAAATTTATTCATAGTTTAAAAATTTACGAGAAAAACAATGACTCATTAAGTCATGGGAATACTGGTGCACGAGGAAAGTTAAATTCTTCCACTGTAGAGAGAGAAACTTTGTCCTGTCGGCCTCAAGAGCTTAATATCGTTTTAATATAAATTCATGAAATTCCAATGAAACCTCAGCCCTCTCGCTTCATCTTCTCTGCTCGTTCTCCGTATATCGAGTCGTCGTCTCTTTTTCCTCCAAAATTGACAATTAATACGGCTGAGGAAAGTTTCGCTTGAATTTATATCGTCATGGAAAATCTCTTCACTGAACATTGTTTCCCACAAAAAAAAATATTTTGCCCTACAATTTTGTCTGTTGTAAAATGAATTTTTACATTTTTATAATTATGTTTATTAATGAGAAAAAATTGAATTTGACGTCACTCGCGAATTTTATCAGACAACTCGATACAAATTGTTTTATTTTTTAATTAATAAAATTAACAGAGAGAATATTTCCAGTTCCATATTAAAATAAAATAAAATATTAATTTAATCGAGTTACCTGAAAATTCTGTCGTTTATCGTGCATTCGATTTGAGAGAATAATTGCGTTGGAAACAAAAAATCAATTCAATTTCGGTTGAAGAAATTTACTGAATTAAAAATAATAGAAAAAATATCGAGCCTTTGTTTTTCAGCGTAATACGAAGTATTTGATCGGGCCATCGATGGATGAAATCAATGAAATCCTACAAATTGTTGAAAATTGTCAGAATTAATAAAATTTCGCAAATTTTTCGCAGAGAGAATGCGAAGCGAGATTTGCGTTTGCTCGTGGAAGGGTGCGACGTTCGATTATCAAACGAGCTCGGTACTTTATGACGATGAATATTTATGAATGATCGAAATTTGTGTTGCTCGAATTACAACGTTTCCCGTTCCAAATCCCTACGATTAAGTCAACGAGCCGTTTCTACGCTTTGTTGAGTGTACACGTGTACGTAAATTACGTATATTTATGCATTACATTATTCAATATTCAGACAAAAAAAAACATTGAGCGATTATTGATGATGCTCATGTAGATACAGGAATTTGTAATGCGGGGTTGTCAATCTTCAAAGCAAAAAATTTTCATCGTTTAGTATACATTTTTAAAAAATATGCAAATATTTATCCAGCTAATTTTTCATTAAATTTTATGAAATAAAGAGAATAGATTTTTTTTTCTCAATGGCAGCACTTTACGTCATTTTTTTAGGGACGAGAGTTCAAGCGAGAACGAGATTTTCCTTTGGAAACCTGGCATAGCGCAACGAGAAGAGCTCGAAGAATGAGGAAGTGGTGACGAAGAAGAAGCTCGAGAAAAGAATTCATCCTGCGAAGGATAAGAATTCGCCGTTTTACAGGCGCATCCCTTTGAAGAAAAATTCAGAGAATCTTTCAACCGACGAATTTTTCAAAGTATTTTGAGAGATTGCTTGTTACGTCGAAATTCTTCAAAAATTAATTTTTCATTGAGTAATAAAAAAGAATAATTTAAAAAAAAAATCTAAAGAAAAATTATATTAACGAATATCAATAAATATAAAGCAATAATAATAATAATGTAAAAAACAAAACTGAAAAACTTGAAATTCAAAAGTTTAGAAATTATGAAAAAATTCGAAATGACTTTTTGGTCAACGACAAAGTTTTTCTCGTTGCAGAACAGCAAGGGGATCGCTTTCGATAGACCAAAGATCACAAATTGGGATAGTTTGTAGCGGCAACACGAATCCAGAGAAGATTGAAAGCCCTGGGGCCTGGAGCTTGGAATTTCTCACTAATTTGGAACGAGGGAATATCATTGATGAGAAGACTCTATCGACAGGATTTGTACACAGTATGGAAGCTTTCATTACACCGTTCCGCAACGGTGAATAACTTCAAAACGATTCGATGCTCAACGCTGCTAATATGAGCACGAGAAAACACAAATTCGCGTCCGATTATATTCACCCTTCTAGCCTGAACGCACGGGAATTCGCGTCCATGTATTTATTATGTACAAAAAGTCAATCATCCTGACATTTGTGAACATTTGGGAGAAAATATTTTTGCATCCGTACCGAAATTAAAAATTCTTTTTTTATTTGAAATCGAAAAATTCGTTAGTCGATATGAAGCGAGTTTTATTCTGCCGATCAAATTGCGATATCGCTTTTATGATTGGGAAAATATTTTTTGATTAAAAAAAATGAAATGTTTTTTTAGATCGTCGAAATTGGATTAATTTCTCAATATGGTCTGGATGAAAATCCAATTATCGAGTCTTTGGTATTTATTCTCGGATTATCAGAAAATGCAAGTGTTCGTCGAATGACATTTTTTACTTCATAAAACAATAGTCGAGGCTCGTTATTTTTTGATGAAGATAACATCGATTTTAAAAAATCTCTCAAATCGATACATGCGAGTGTTTGTGAGGATCATATGTACATTATAATCGGGTAAAAAATATATTTATAGATAAATGTTATAATGCAGCGATTTTCTGTTATCTCTGTAAATACATCTGGTTAAATCTTAACCCAAAAACTTCAAAATCATTACGATTCGTCTTGAGACGTAACTCAATGCTTCGGGATAAAAGCAAGAATGATAAAAATTTGTCAAAATTTGGAAAGAATATTCTTTTCGACATTGTTGTGCATTAAATTAAATAAATTTGTGGTTCCATAAAATTGCTTGAAAATATGTCGTAAAAAATTAAAATCAGTGTTGATACCTTGAACAATTTCTAAAAAATGTAACTAATGAGAAGATATAATGATTTTATTGTCCAATTACTCAAAAACTAAATAGTTGGAAATTCTGAAAAAAATGCTTTAATTTTTAAAATAATTTCATATTTAAGAACATTCTTTCCATATTTCATCAAATTTTTTTCTTCACTTTTACTACCGAAAGATCTCAATGACGAGTTGCTCATTGAAATAACGCACGATATATATTTACAAGGACGCTTATTTACGGGTGGCAAAATTACTAAGAATTTATGAAAGAATCATGAAAATCTAATGATTAATATACAATATCTTTTATTTCAAAAATCGACTGAAAAAAGAAGTTAATTCAAAAAACTAGCAATGAAAAATGAATCTATCGAAAAATTATCATTTTTTTCATATTTTTATTATTTACACAGTCGAAAAAAGTCCCATGCACAATTGCATTTGAAAAAATATTTTTCTTTTATTATTCTTAGATTTTTTCGTTTCGTTTGAAATCTGTGTGGTTCAGTGTTTTGAAAATTTAATGACCTCGTTTCAATTTCTGTTTACACGTGTCTTGCAATTTATACGAGGGAGAAATATATTTCCTGAGAGTTTTCGATGGTGTAATGCTCAGTTCACGTTTTTTACGATCTCTGTGTAATTAGAAAAAGAGAGAAAAGTTCTTTCATAGGTAGAAGTTAGAAAATTTGCAATGACAATTGTGATCATGGATAAAATTGATCATCCGCGAGGACAATTGTCATTGCAATAACATATGTAGACGTATATGTATATCGACGCAGTGTGAGGCAAAATAGGCGGTGCAGTGATGGTAACACGATTCGTGCTGACCTAAAAACACCAAACGACGCACAACTGCTTTCCATATTTCCCTTCTATCATTTTTTTTGTCATTTCCATCATATTTTTCAACGTTTTTGCGGTTTTTCCCCATTCTTACGTTCTCATCGATCTCTCTGAGTTGACAACGAATCTTTCGTTAAATCGATCAGTGCCGAGGATAGAAAACCTGGAATAGATTGATTAGTACGTTCCAATCGATCGTGACTCCCGAACGAGAATTGAACCGTTTTTTTCTTCTCTTCAATTCATCTTCACATAGCGAACAAAAAAGTCTGAGGACTCTCGATAATTTTTTTTATTCTCGCTCGAGAGGGCTCGATCGAATCGGTCAATTTGTGCTCGCTCACGTAGACACATAATACGAACGTGTGATTGGCAACGTTCAACGTTCAATGGGCCATTTGATCAAAGAGTTTTTATTTTATGATTTTTTCATCATTATCACAAGAACATGTCTTGAAAATTTGTAATCTTCAAATTATCATCAATGTTTAATAAAATTTTCATAATCCATAAAATATATATAAATATACGAATATGTATACCACTTTATTTGCAAAAAAATATATTGCAAGAGTTTTAATTTTTCATGAAAAAAATTAATAAAATTATAATAATAGAATTTTTAGATTTATTTATGATTTTAAAAAAATTTAGTCGTTGGTAGATCCGCGTGCGGAAATTTTCGTAGTTTTCCTTCTCGCAAAACTCGTGAGACAAGGCTTTGCAGATATCATGCGAGCATATAGAGACATACCGTGTGTATGCATAACATTTACACTGAGCTGTAAAGATAAAGAGAAAGAGAGAGAGAAGTGTGTCCTTTTTTTTCGGTCTACCTCGAACCTTCATTTTTTTTCTTTAATCTTGAATTTTATTTCTATAAAAACTCTTTGATGCGAATGACATTTTTTTCAGGTTGTTGCAAAGTGGAGGTTTCAGGTGCTGACATTAGGCGACACGTGCCTGCGTATATTCAATGTTCAAATGTGCTCAAAAAAATGTTCCACGCTCGTTCATCAAGTTTCGAACGTATTCGCCTAGCAGAAAAATTGCCATCTTCATATCGATTTCTTTCAAAAAATGCCTGCAGACGAATGTGCGTGCGATGAGAAAGAAAAAAATTTTTTTTTAAATGAAAATATCTTATGGAGTTTTACTATATTTTGCCCTACAGTTGTGACGAAAATATTTCATGAAACAACTATTGAATTGTTTATTGCAAAATTTTATTTTACCTATTTTGTGACATTTGTGCAAAGTTTCGATCGAAGATTATCGTAGGAATTTTATTGTTTTGTTTCCGATACTAAAATACGTGAATCCTAAAATTATAATATTTGATATTGATAATTATCAATGAAATTATGAAATAAAATTTATTTGATTTTAGTTTTATCCATTGTATTTAAAAAATAAAATTGTTAATAAAACCATAAGAAACGATAAATAAAAATTCTCGAAATTTTACAAGGAACAAAAAATGAGTAGTTAGAAGTTAAAATATAAAGAAAAAGATACCGAGAGTTGGGAAGCGAGCGAGTGGAAAAACGAAGGTAGGACGGTGGAGAAACTGGCGGCAGTAGTTACGGTCGGTAATGGTCAGCCGTGCTTGTGTAGTTACGACGGCGGGTTCCTGGGCGGTCTCTGGGGATTTGGGAATAAATCGGCAAGCAACTTTTCTGGAAGCAAAGGAGAATACGGGGGTCGAAGAGAGCAGGGAGGAAAGAGAACGAGAGAGAGAGAGAGAGAGAAGAGGAGAGGACACGTTTGGAGATTCCTTTTTCTGTTTTTTCTCTTTCTGCGACAGGGTGCGACGGGAATACCCGCAAAATCCGATTTACGAACGCGATCGGACCTCTCCGGGCTAGCTACTCGTATTTATGCCCGGAGAAGCGCTGGGTGGATACCGGGTACGAGTAATACGTAAAAGGGGAAGAAAAGAAGCGAGATTCCCCAACGAGAGTGTACCAGGACGCGGAGGGCTTCGTAAAGTCTTCTTTACGGTAAAGAGACGTCGGTATGGAGGAAGGAAAAAAAAGCGAGCAATGCCGAGAGGATACGATGTTAATGCGCAAGGAATGACGGATAATGAGAATTGGCGACGTCGCTCAACGGAAGGAAGAAATAAAGAGTTATACGAAAAATTAAATGAGAAAATATGTACACAGACTTTTTTTTTCTTGAGTCTAATTACAGCAAATGAAGGTCGACGTATTTAGTGTTCTCGATAAAAAATCGTCTTTGTACACCACTTGTGGAAAAATAATATAAATTTAAAAAATGAAATTCTGGGTATAAATTAGTTAATTCATCATTTTGATGAATATCTAATTTGTATGGAAATGAACGAAAAACTGAAGGGAGCTTGAGAATTTATTGCACGAGTCTGCGTGTGATTTTATCGATTGTAGCAAATAATTTTGACAAAAAATAATGCGATTGATCCGATAAATTGGATTACACTGATACGAATATGGATCGTCTGCCACATTCGAATATAATTACGAAATATAAATATTTCCCTCCGAGTACGTCTTTTTTCTCTCTTACTCTCGTCGTATAGTAATTTATCGACTCTATTGTAATTTCCAATATTTTTCTTTAATTGCCGGGAGCAGGTATAAGCTCTTTGCCAAGTTTTGAGCAACATGCGCATCATTATACGCTGTGTCAGAATAAGGCTTTGTATTCACTAATAACAAGCTTACGACTCGTGTACCAAATGGTAAGAGAGAGAGAGAGAGAGGACAATAAAAGGGGCTGGGGGAACGACTGGATGGGCCGACCAGCCAGAAATATAACCCACTTCAACTTTCCAGAGCCATTAAAATTCACAAATTCCACCTCGCATCACTAATTATTACTGAAAAATAATAAATTTATGAAAATAATAATAATCTGATTACGAAATCGTTGAAAAGACGGAAATAATAATGGAATACATAACAACCTTGTTCCCCCCGAGAGCGATTACAGCTTTATTACAGTAATTCTAGTTTTCAAGGTCCTAGATATAATGGTGGAGATAAATTCTAAAAAGCTATGGGGTGAGGTTGAAAAAAGTTAAGAAAATTAAAATATTGTGAGTCTGTTTTTTTTGGTAGTGGAATAAAAGAGGGAACGAATTGCATAGCAAAAAGACTCGAATTCAGCACAGCGAGGAAATTATTATTATTTTTCATTATTTATTAAGAGCAATTAGAACCCAATTCGTTATTGAGAGAGAAATCCGAAGTCTACGAAATCTAGTAATTTTGAGGGTTGTGATTGCTCTTAATTATAATTATCACTGTCACTCTCGTCACTGAAGTCAGAACCTCGAAATAAGAATCGTCAATTGAAATATGGAAGTGGAGCTCTCAAAAGTTTCGAATCGAGGGAGAACGAGATTATCGATTCGAACGAGAAAAATTTCATGTTTTATGATAAGAGACAGGAAAAAGAGAATGGAAGGAAGTGCAGTCGATAAGAGCGTCGTTTGGAGATAAAAGTAGAATGATACGATTATCTTCGAAGCGTCACGAATCTTACTTGTTCCGTTCCATTTTTCCAGCGATTATTCCTTGCCCATAATTATGAAAGGCGATGAAAAGATTCGACAAGCTGTAAGGCCGAATTAGCCTCGAAGACGCGTATTACGGATTCACGTCATGAAACGCATTATGAACGCGCATTAGTATTCGGAATGGGAAATCAGCGTCGAGAGGGATGAACGCAGGCCAAGGGAGACAGAGTGAAATTGTCAGAAAGAGCAAGAGAGAAAAAATGATCGCGAAATGTAAATTTGCGAGAAAGAGCGAGAGAGAGAGAGAGAGAGGATGGAATAGGGATGGAGAAATAATCCGTGAGGAAGAGGCAGACAGAAAGAGAGAGAGAGAGAGAGAAGAAATTGTCATGTCGCCTGTTTCAAGTCTCGACGTGACGTACGTAATGGTGCGCGACGGTGTCAAAGGGGATGACGTTGTTTTGACGTGACGCAGAGACGTAATCACAGAGGATCCGAAATATTCGCCACGGACACGTATATTCGTTTGTCATTATGCATTTGCGAGGTTTGTCCTCGCATAAGCGGGCAACGGGGGACGGGGGAGAGAGCCCAGTGATAGGCATGAAAAGCTCAGCGAGCAGTGAGAAATTTCATTTCGCACGCTTCGACTGATGCGCAACGTTACAGCCAGATGCATATTATATCGGGAATGAAAATCTGTCGATAAAATTGATCGAGTGTGATCGCTATCGAGCACCCGGTGACGCGAACTTATTTTTTCCACCATTTTAATCCCACGCGCTTCGGGAAAACGAATTTTCGGTAACGACTGTCCCGAGTCAATCCGTTATTCACTTCAACGGGACGCTGAACACTCGATAAAGGTAAAACGTATTAAGCGTATATTTAGTTTTTAGGAAAATTTTGACTTATCAAATTTTTAGGATTTTAGCTTGTAATTTATGTGAAAAGTATTCGAGGATAATTTGTTTTCCAAATTATGTTTTTGTGCAGTTAAAAAATAGAGTGCGGATTCTAATAATAAATAATTTACAGTTTAATATTAATAAAATGATAAAATATTTTCAATGGAACATAAAATTGAATAACCTCAAGTATTTTTTGCCAAGTGATTCAAATAGCATTTTATAAAATCAATGATTTAATCTGTTCAATAAACTTTTTGAAAAATAATCCATTCATTTTGAAATTATGAAGAATTTTGAACACTTTTTCTGCCAAATCGAATTCGATTGTATTTTATGGAGTAAAAAGAGATTTGGTCGAGTGGAATGAATAATTTCTTCACTCTAGGATTGATTGATACTCGTGTTCGCGAGGCACGTCGAGATTGTAATGGAAGCTTTGAGTTCTGGACGGGTGCAAAGGCGTTTTGTAAAAGGATTTCAAGAAGTCACTTGACTGCGAGACTGATTTATTCATTGTTTTGTTTACTTTTTTTGCGCACTTGAAGTTGGCGTCGTCTTGAGAGGAAAATTGACGTCGAAAGTGTCTTTTGATACGAAAACTCGAGTGCTTAGGCTATCACGAGATTCGGAATTAGAATGCAGTTGTGCACGTTAATTTTCAATGCAATAATCTCAAAGCCCCTTGACCCTATCAATATTTTTTTTTATTACTCCAATTGATTCCTAAATTAATTTTAAATGGAAATTCTAAATTTAACTTCACTGACGCATCATCTTTATATCAAGACAAAATTAAATCTGATCGAAACTTTGCACATGATGTCACTCTTGTTTTCATGAATAATGAAAAAAGAATATGAAGATCAGTATATGGTAAATAATTTTATATCCTAAAAATGAAAAAAAGAGACCTCAATAAATGAGAAAATTCTTCTCATTCAAAATTGGAAATAATCTCAAAGGAGAATTATTCCTGACGTTTTTCTTGCAATCTGCTTTTTAAATTCCTAATTTCTGAAATATATCATAAAAGAATGTTTAGTTAATTGATGTTAAATTACGGTACTGACCTCGAGGAATTGTCGCACTGTCGTGTCAACGACCATCAGTGGTCGTTGGATGAGATGGACAACGCCATTTTTCACAGGTATGTTTGCCTTTACAATTTCTGCCATTACCGCACCAGTCGGGAAGTTCGGTGGACCGAAGAGTGTGTTCGATTTCACGTAAACTTTAAAATTTGAATAAAAAATTTAATTGGTGGGTAAAACACAATATTGCGTGTGAAAATATTTAATGAAATTAAATAAAAATTGTTCATTGAAAAACTAACGCCAAAGAGTTTATTACTTTTATTTAAAAAATATTTTAATATTCTGTCATTCTTTTAAACTTTGTTTAACAAATCAATCTAAAAATCCAAATAGGTACAAGCAAAATAAAATGATACTGAATGAAATGAAGTTCCTGTACAAATTTATTGAATAAATACGAATGTATATAAAAAATTGCTAATATTTGATACGTACGTCTGTCCTGTTGACCAACAAAAGAGACGGTGACTTTAATGTTGTCGGTAAAGGCGAGAGTGTTGTATGGCACGTCTCTCGGTGTTGGAGCTGTGAAGAGGACTTGATCAGGAACAATGTGACCATCTATGACTTCGCTAGTGACTTTGTTTGGTCGAAGATTTGGCTGCAACGCGAAAAGAAAAAACAACAAAAAATTAGTCATGTATAATACAATTAGATGTTAATACATTTTATTAATACTATTATTATATGTTAGTGTGTCAGCGATAATAACACTATTACGCATTGGTTAATGTTACCGTTATTACTACTTTAATTGAATTTATTTTTGTTAATAGTAATTTCTTAATAACAGACTTGTTAATGATTATAATTAACGCTGTTTCCTTCACAGTCCATCCAACGAATTTCATCAACAAAGTGACCGAAACAGAATTTAATTAAATATTTTGTTTTCTTCAGTCTTTGAACAAATATGCGGGAAAGATAATATATTTTCCACATGGGGACATTCGACAGGAAAGAGAATTGCTCGGATTGTGTATGAAACATACGAATAATCCCTGAGGAAGAGAGAACAATGTTGACGGCTAGGACCATCTAGTGGTTCCTCTTTCAACCGAATATAACAGACAAAAGGGTAGATGTTTAATTAGCTCTTGTGGCTTTAGAGTGAGAACGAGGAACAAAGAAAAATTATAAAAAACGAAAATCCAGACAAAGAGAAAATGAGAGACATTGATTTGGTATTCACTAAATGTCATGTCAGAAACAATATTAAATCAGTAAATTAACAATTTATAATTTTGTTTGCTTCATTACAAATTGACAAATTGATATGACGATTAAATATCAACAATATTGACATAATACTGAAGTAATAATAGTAATGAGATGACTGTGTAATTTGAATAATGAGTACACAATGTGTTTATTTAAATTAGACAGGAATTACACAGTGAATTTGAATAAAATAGCTAAAAACTGATTTGTCAATTTTTTTAGCTAAAAAAATAATAAGTCAAAATAATAATGATAAAATGTACGAGTAAAGTAAACGAAATAAAATTCCGCGAAAAACAAAGATGGTGTAAAATTAATCATGGAAATAGGAAAAGGAAAAGAGTGATAAAAAAGACGTAAATGGAACAGACACTTTCATCCGATGCGTTCATTCATTACGCCTTGACTCGATGGCGCATTGTTTCCTCTCGTATTTGACCACCCGAAATTTCTTTCTCTGTCCACGTTCCACGCTCTTTCCTCTTTCATCTCGCACTCGCTCAAATTCTTGTTTTTCACTCGGACGCCCTTATGTCTTCTTGTTTCGCGTGTGCCAGCTCGTTGAATTTTAGTTCGAGAGTTGATGCGCGCGAGACCAACCACGCCAAAGCCTCGCGCTGGACCAGACTTCAGTGTTTATACATATTTGACCAAAGACAGCGTTACGCAGCCGAGAGGAAAACCAACAATACGGTAGATTTTACTTCCAAAATTTGAGCAACCATCCACGCGAAACTATAAACTTCGCTCTCTGGGGATGACCAGAATATTAAAAAAAAAGTATTACGTTGGTCCAACATTTGAAAAATTGACATAAAAGAAAATGTAACCGTGAATATGAAAAAAGTTAACAAATACTGAATAAGCAGGATGAATTTTTAGTTAGTTAAAATTTAGTTAAATCTTTCAGATAGATAAATAAGAAAATTAAATCGCATGTTAATTGAACGGATAAAATATCATAAATGGAATTTAATTTTCGAGCTAGATGTAAAATATTCACGTGAACATTATTCGATGATTTTGTCCGATGAGACGCAGTGAGATGCGTCGACCGAGAAAATTCTCTTTACTCGAACGATTACGTGCAAACGGGTAATATACCCTTGTAGTTTTTCCTGCGTGCGTGCAAACCCCTGAGCACGCTTACATATTCAACTTGTTCTCTTTTAAGCCCGAGGGTCGAACTCAACACGGCGTGAAGACTGTCTGGGAAAAATTCAAGGGGTGTCTCAACTCATCCAGCCAAGACAGAGTTCATTGTCGAAATTTGCATAAGCGGAGAATGAAGAGAAAACAGCCACTCGTTAATCTTTTAGAATCAAGTAAAAAAAAATTTCGCCAAATTTGACAATGAAAAATCTGATCGATGTCGCTGAATAAATATCGTGATTTGTAACTTTTATAAGTTGATAGTGCAAACAGAATTTCTTGTTATTTCTATGGTTGAGGTAGTTGTTCAAAAAATAAAAAAAAATAAAAAAATCACATATCAAAAAATATTATAAGGGATGAAGGTAACTCAAGATTTCTGGAATTCTAGACGCGACGAAAGTTGAGATTTTTCACGAGTGACGTGTAGAATAAGATTCGATTATGAAGATTCGAAACGAAATTTGAGAAATAGTGACGTTTTCTCGGTAGTATTTTTATTTCTTTCTATCTCGTCACGTTTGCGAATAATTCAAGAATGACAGACCGAGAACTTCTATTTCGTCGCTCCAGCTCCTGAGAGAAGTTGCGAATTGTGAAAAAAAAGGAAATAAATGTTTCCTCGGCACCTTGGTGCATATCGTAGATATCCACAGCACATAACAAGAATACTTCTTCCTGTCATGCTGGGTACATATTTCAAAAAAATTCCGTAATGTATCTACGCAAGTTATTCTCGAAAATTTTCACGAATTCTTCACGAATACTTTATTCTTAACGCTTTTTCATCGGTGTTTATTATATCTTAAAAATTATCTTTAAATTTCAACATTTAAACCATTTCTTAACATTTGATTTTTCATCTTTCTCTTTTCTATTTTTTCTCTTTCCTCGAGTCATCAAAACTATCTCTGAATTCAGGATCATGTCATAGTAGTCTTAAGTATTTTTGTTTTAATGATTATATTAGAGTAATTATGAATATATGTTAGAGATGAATATGAATATATTAGATTATATTAAAGTAATTATGAAATGTTGTTGTCTTCGCATGCAATTAGTTATGTGCTGTACTGTCCAATTACTATCAGTGCGCATTGAGTTGAATGAAAATGTATTAAAGTGCAAAATAAAAAATTTTGAATATAGTTGGAATTGTTATATCCGAATGAGAACGAGATCGTCGCAGTTCGAATGGATAATTCTAGAACGAGGTTTGTTTCTACTGGAAAGTTGTCCGTCGTACTTCGTAATTGCGTAATAAAAGTTCATGAAACGTGTTTTCTTTGACGCAACGATACTTTGAGATTTGCATTACGGATTAAAGTTGTTTAGGAGATTAAAAAGCGCGCATTTCTATACATGACAAAAGCACTGATTAAATGATAATTCGGGCGATATTTACTCTTTCCGAATAAGCACAGAGAAGAAAACTTTCTCCGAGGGAAGATCAACATTTCGGAAGATTAAAAAAAATTTTGTTAGTGTTATTTGTTATTTACCTGATATCTTCCGTCGATGGGATTTTTATTTACCTTAAATCCTTCATCGATGGGAATGAAAAACGTAAAACGTCCTTCCGCTTTAAAAACATCTTGCTTTTGAGTCAACGTCACACGTTGTCGGAATGTTCTGAAACCAAGAAATAATTTTTCATGAGTTTTGGTGTACACAATTTTTTTCATAAAAATTAGAAAAAAAAACCAGATTTTTTGAGAGTTTCAGTTTTTCTTGCATGAAATTACAAAAACTCATTTCTCCCAAATTTTCCTTTTCATCATTTTTCACGTGCAAAATAAATTTCGTTCCCGTCCAAACATTGACTAAAAAATGTAATTTGCAGTACGAATAAGGAATGATAAAAATTTTTTCATCTGCGAAGCTTCAAACTCTTTTCTTTCCCCCGAAAATTTTTTTTGTTTCCCCTTTCTTCGCTCTTGGGATGAGAGAGCCTGCGTCAGAACGCGGTGAAGTTATTTCGCGAAATTCCGTCAGAGAGCTCCGTGGCAGTTTTAACGTAGTTGGCAATAACGAAGAGAAAGAGAGAGTTCCAGGAGAGGGAAAAAGAAGAGAGAGAAAAGAACGCGCACCAGGTGGGACCTCTCTTTACATCCTCGCATTTTTCCGCGAGCCAGAAAATTGCCTTTGCATAGACAGACTTCGGAGTGTTGCGGAAGGAGAAAAAATGGGAGTGAGAAGAGAAAATGGGAAATAAAGGAGGAGAGGAGGAGAAAAAAAAAGAGAGATCAGTTTGTGAGAAAGATTCCAAAGCGGCTTGAGCCCGAATATAAACGCAGGACCGCGCGGGATCTTTTCGTAATTTTCCTTAAGCTCGCATACGCCATTTTTCCTTTTTCCTCCCCCTGCCCCTTCCCCTTCGTATATTTTCTTTTTGTTTTTTTTTGCGCGTAGCCGCGGTTAAAGTTCGTTCCACTTGGCCCTCCTTGTGTCTGCGTGATATATTTATGACCCCGGATTTTTCCATTACATGGAACACGAAAAAATTCACTAAACAGCTCTATATACTCGCGTGCACTTATACCCGGAGCGAGAAAAGACCGCAAAGACTGTAATATATGGAGCATTTCTACGTCAATCCCAGAAAAGCGAGTCCTCGACAATTTCCTAAATTATCCTACCATTTTTCATCCCATTATTCTCTCCCTCTCTCTCTCTCTTCCACTTTTTCTCTATCATATTCCATTCCTGCGGAAAGGAACTTTCGCGTAATTAAAAGTCAACAGCATTGACCTTATTTCGAAATACGCGAAACTTATTCAAATTTACGAATCTGAGAAATTTGAGCGGAAGAAGGATTTGGGAAAGAGGAAAAAAAATTGAAAATCATAATGTATCGATTAAAGAAGGATAGAAAAGTTATGATCGTGAATGAAGACTTAAAATTCAAAAACGTTTTTTATTATCAAGGATAGTTAAAGTAGTCCTCTCGCTCCAGCAATTCCATTAGATTTCGTTGAAAATTTGAGCAAACATTCTTTGATGTCATATACACATGTTTGTAAAATTTCAGGAGCTGTTACCGACTGAAAAATCAAGATAATAAATAATTTATTAATTCCTGAATCTGACATCAAAATTAAAAAATGAAGATCCGGAGTCCTGGCAACAGAAGGACCGAGCCGCATTTAATTTGTCATGAAAAATACACGAAATCTAAGTGCGAGGAGAACGAAACTGAGAAAACAAAATAAAGTTTGAATGAAGATAGAATACGTATATACAAAACAAGTAATCTCGACAAAAAGTACTACCGACAAAGATATTATCGATAAGAAGGTGTGGATGGAGATCGTGGCGACAAGGCGGTCGTGGGAGGTCAATTTGCAAGTGCTAATCTACTTAGTTCCGTCGATCCTCGTTGGCGGATACTCGAGAGACTGTTTCGTTCTCCAGACGGACGGAATACTTGGGAGATAGGAGAAGAGTTTGAAGATGGAGTTATACCGAAGGATAGGAAGCGAGAGGGAAAGATAGAGAAAGAAAATATCAAGTAAAATATAGAGAGAAAAACAATGAGGAATAGAAAATAGAGATGAGAGTTTTGGGCGAGTAAGAGAGTGCACACAATAATAAATAAAGAAGAATGTACTGGAATGAAGACAGAAATAAGAACAATAGAATGAAAATAGAAGCTG
Organism: Cremastinae sp. B BG-2022a; assembly: GCA_030522605.1. NCBI lineage: Eukaryota > Metazoa > Arthropoda > Insecta > Hymenoptera > Ichneumonidae > Cremastinae sp. B BG-2022a. The sequence continues at coordinate 4,571 of JAPYYX010001123.1, read as the reverse complement.
AATTATAGACACGAATCCAAGAGAAAAAGAGAGAGAAATAAGTTGTAGATCGAGAACGTGGCAACGAGGCCCGAGTCAACTTATCGAATATTCTCGGTCTTTCTCTTCTCCCTAAAGCTAGTAGTTCGTACAAGTTTTCAGCGTTACGTCGAACGAAGTTAGTCACCCACATCTACGTCCGAAAAGCCCCGGGGACTCGACGAAATTCACTTAGAGACGATTGCCAGATCGACGTCGTAGGATTCCTCTCTGTCTCTCTTTCCTCTTGCCACTTTCTTACCGATATCTTCTCTTTCTTTTATCTAGAATGTATATCTGTCGAAACGTTTCGGACCTGACGACTCGGAGAAAAAATGGCAAAGTGGATGAAGTAGAGGGAAAAAAACGAGAATGGAGGGAAAAGTGGCGAAAGCTCACGTGCGACCGAACGTCGTATGCTTTTTCAACAGGACAACCAGTTGACTCGGACCGAGCGTCACTACTCTCACGTCTCTTTAAATCTTTCAAAACTTTTTACGGACTCCTTTTGCCATCACTGAAGCCACCGAAAAATTCGATCGACGCGGAAACGTTTTCAGAATTTTTCAGCTGAAGCCATCTCGCTGTCGGCGAATGATAAAATTGCATTTATGTATCTGTCAGTGATAGATTTCTTTTTTTTTCTTTGGAACAATAGTGCTTTGAAAAAGTTGCACAAAAATGGAATTTGAAAATTTTTTAAAAAGATTGTGCTTAATAACTTTTAGTTACTTTTATATTCCTATAAAAATTACTTTTTCATAAACTTTGACATATCAAGATGATATACCAGTCAGGAAATAGATAGATACCAGTTTTTATTATACTAGGCCCGGTACAAAAAACCAAAAAGGAAATTTTAATCAATTTACGACTTACCGAACACGCATTTCGCCAAGACTCAGATTATCGCTCATGTTAAGAAATATGAAGGCATTGGGATTGTAAATCGGAGCTGCCGTCGAAATGGAGATGACTGGTTCGAGCACTTCGTTTATGATGTGCAGTACCTAAAACAGTATAATATCATGATTGTTTTAAATATTTGACCATTCAAAATTTTTAACAAAATACTCAAGTATTAATAAAATACTCAAATACTCAAGTATTTTTCATCAAAATATTTTGTACAAGAAATATACCAAATAAATAGAAATAACGTTTAATGAGATATTTTTTGAATTCCAGGAAAAACTTCAAAAGCGAGAATCTTTTTGCTCCATACGCTCTGGAAGTTTTCCACAGCATTGGTAAATAGGAAGGTCAGTTTATATATATTTTTTGTTCATTTGTACGAACACGTAGTGAGTCGGACGTACACGTAAATACACGTACGTGCTTCGCAGAGGTTCCGAGAGTTCTGGACGCCTGAGGGAAAACGGAGGGGAGTAACGCGAAGAACGTACGAACGATATGTTTGTTTCGCAACGAGTCCTCACCTCTGTGCACAATATACTAAAAGCTTCCTCATCTCGTATGAGGTCGAAAGTCGTCGACCACGGGCTATTTGTCTTCTTCAAATTTGCTCCCGAATGTCGGATCTTTGTTTTCTCGTGTTGATGCCGAGACGATTTACACGAGAAATTCCAATAATCGCACGGTGGTTAAGTGCTTCCGAGCTTTTTCAATGCAACGTCAAATAATAATTACTTCAGGTTTGAATCGAGACCGGAAATGGTAAAATTGTAAAGCAGCGAGTCATAAAAGTTGAGGTTTACAATCTCCTTTTTGCGGAGCACTGCATTAACTCGAGGAAGTATCCAGGCATTATATTCACGGAGAGAGAGGCAGTCAGGAACAAAACGTCGAAATTCCGTTATCGATGTCAAATGCAAATTTTGTATAAGCTCTGTTCTGTAACGAGGCAGGATATAGAGGTCCTGGGAGAAACATCGAGGTCAACGAGTCAGGATCAGTTGTTATACGAGTGGACAGAGAGAAAGACAATGGAGAGAGGAGAATAAAGATACGAGTGAGAGAGTGGGGGGAGGAAAAGAAAGGGAAGAAGAGAAAGAGAGACGCAGAGAGAAGATTACATCTCCGAGCTTGGAGACTCGTTTGAATAACGAGCGTGTTCGACAGCGTTCCTCCGTTCGCGAGAGTTTCATATTCGACGTATCTGGGCATAAATATACAAATATATGAGCACGTACGAGCTCGCAAATGGGTCACGATGGACCTTTCGTCTGACTCGACGGCATTTCCGGCGGAAAGCGTTCCACGGGACGCCGGATACGATCGCCAAAGCCACCGAGAAGACCCCGAAAGAGAGCCAGAGACACATCAACCAACCCTCTACATGTCAAATCGTTCGTGTTCCGAGGAACGACACCGGAATGCCATCGTATCTTTCCTATACCATTGATATGACCGAGTGCATGGGTCATTTCGTCTCCGGGGAGGAATTACTTATAGGGATTTTGAAGTTGTTAAGCTCGAAGTATTTTTGGATTTTTTATTGTGGAGTTTGTTCCTCTCGATTTATAAACGGCACTTGTTTAGTGGTCTGACGAATTTCGACGAAATTTGTTGTTCGGTTCTATCGAGTCTTTTATTTTGTGATGGGAAGTTCATGGATTCTATAAAATTTGTAAGTTTTTAGTTTTTTGATTGTTTTTCCAAGTTTTTTACTTTTGCTATTCTTTTTTGATTTTGCGACTGTGTTATTCAATTTCTGGTTGGTGTTGTTAATGTTTCCTGGGAGCATATTTTCGTAATTGAAATTTCAAATTTTCAAGATTTTAATTGTAGATTGGAAAACTTCAGAATTTTGAAATTCTAATTGTTAATCTTCCGAGTTTCTGTATGTAAATTTGTAACTTTAACTTCGAATTTTCGAAATGCACGAAATAATGGAATTCATTGGCAAATTTTCATTTATTTTCTTTGAAATTATGATAAAATTTCAATCAATATGCATTAATTTTGAATGATTCTCAGCTACTCGTTTTTTATCAAATATTGATAACTCAAATTGTAGAAGTGCAAATATAAAAAAGAAAGTGGAAATATTTTCCGTTTCATTTTTTTCATTACGTAAAAACATTTTTTGAGGGTCTTGGTTGAAAAGCTCTCGAGAAAAAGTTTTTCGGGCTCTGATATTATGTTGAGGAGAGGCTTCTCGCGGCGATATCGCTAGAAGAGCTTTCTCCCCTTTTCCTCGCGGTATCACACGAATTTTCGAGCTCTCCACTATTTCCCACTCGCGGTCCTCTTATCTTTTAAATTAACCCTGAACGATAAAATCGTTATCTCGAAGCTCGCGTCTCTCCGAGCTTTTTGCGATACTGTGTACATTTGTACCGAAGCGTAATGCATTTACTATGTAGATTTACAGTACGCACGAACTTATCCTCCCTTGTCGAGAGAATGGGCGAAACGAAGATGAAATTTCATTTGAATAAACTTCAAAATACATACACCACTCGTTGCTGTTCCGTTCATTTTAATTAACACCCATCCAAATTTTAATAAAAATTGTTTTTGTAGAGAAAAAAACCATTCATAATTCCACTGAATTTTTTAGAAACACTTAAAAATTTTCAAGTGTTTTTTTTTCAATTTTTTTCAGAATTTTTTAGAATTTTTTCAAAGTTTTTAGAATTCCTGTTACTAATTTTTGCGTTGGTCTCAGAATAAGTAGAATTTTTATTAATTAATTCTGAAAAGAATTACTTATGTTTCCAGTAGTTCATATTAATTTGTTCGTAGGGATCGACAAGGTCCACTTACGCTAGAAAAGATTGATCATTTTTTAACAATATCATAGTTAAAATAATTTTTTTTAATATAAATTTTTGAGGGTCTCTACAAATAAATAGAACTTTTATCACTTATTCTCTCACAGCCATATCGGTGCAGCTGGTTGAAAATGATTGCAAGAAAACCGTAAATAAAACAAATCGTTAATTAAATTACCAGGAGGATTAAAGAGATTTGAAGCAGGATTAGTGTCGTAATATTTAGAGGTGGATGATGAATTAGATCGGCTCGTAAAAAAATGCGATATGATGTCGTATTATTATGGTCGTAAAAGGAGGCATGAGAACCGCTGTCGAGTTAATTTAGCGCTACCTCATCCCTAAATGCTCTGTGTAATAGCGTAAACTGCGTCAGGACTAGCGTATCCAGACGAGCAAAGGCTTCGTGTAGAAACGACGCCGACCGCGACGACGTCGACGTCGACAACGATGGGAACGATAACCCAATAGACGCGTCGCCAGGACTGAAACGCCATATTACTCTTTACGCTTCACAGATGAGAAATTTAACGTTCCGCGTAAGAGCGTGTAAGGACGTTTAGCGTTAAAGATAAAGAGATTTTCTTTTAGACAATTTACGCCCAGATTTCGTAAGAAAGTACATTTTATCTAAATTATTTTAGGAATTTTATAGATTTTTTTTTAAACAAGAGACATGATATCAAGAGTCGCGGTAGAGACTCGAGGCAAGTACATTTACGGAACGTCAACTGTACGCTCTCGAGCTACCGCTACTCTTTTTCTCCAAGTTTGCCGTTTTTTGACAGGTTTGAAATTTATTTATTTTATATT
>JAPYYX010001122.1:0-30734 GCA_030522605.1 Cremastinae sp. B BG-2022a | reverse complement strand
TGTTTAGGAATGATCGTATTTTGCAGAAATTAAAGAGTAGGTTTCTTTTAGAGTAGTCATGTGAAGAGTAGGATTCTTGCTCTGTCCCATTCCTCAAATAATTGTTTGGTATTTGAGATATGTATCCCTTTTGTAGCTGTTTACGAATATTCGCACTCTGTAGAAATTAAAGAGTAGGTTTCTTTTAGAGTAGTAATGTGAAGAGTAGGATTATTGCTCTGTCCCATTCCTCAAAAAATTTTTTTGTATTCGAGATACGTATCCGTTTTGTAGCTGTTTACGAATATTCGTATTCGGTAGAAATTGAGGAGTAGGTTTCTTTTAGAGTAGTGATGTAAAGAGTAGGATTCTTGCTCTGTCCCATTCCTCAAATGATTGTTTGGTATTTGAGATATGTATCCCTTTTGTAGCTGTTTACGAATATTCGTATTCGGTAGAAATTGAGGAGTAGGTTTCTTTTAGAGTAGTGATGTAAAGAGTACGATTCTTGCTCTGTCCCATACCTGAAATCGAAGACATAAAATTGAATTAGTATGAATTGTTGAAGTGTATGTGTTTATTTTTCTCTTGAAAGTTTTTGCAAGGTTTTGCGTATTAGTACACAGTTAGTACAAGCCATAAGAGGGAGTACGATAGGCAAACACATTGAAGGAGCTCCCCGTTCTCTCATTTTACGCTTGTAAAAGGAATACTCTTGTGTTTTACCGCTCGAAGGCTTTTGGCTCGGAGCAAGGCTCGCGCCCCTTCGGAGCATTGCATACGCCAAGTTGCACGTTATTGCGGCGGGAATATTACTTTCGCAAGTGCCCGGGCACGGCAATACGTGCTCCGCTGGTTACCAACGACCAAATTAGTTTCCATTTTTAATTATCTTTATCCGAGTCTAGGCTGAAACAAGTGGGAGCTTCGCTTTCTTCCTTCTCACGCTTTTCGCTCCGTGCTTTTTTTACCTTCGTATTTTCTCCGGGGACGCAATTTTCACGAGTCATCGCTCTCGCGATTCGCGACTTTCATTTACGATTATTCCTTCGGTATAAAAATATTCCATTTACTTTTTTCATTTTCGTTTTCTCATTAAAAAATGAATTAAATTCAACAACGTACAACGAATATAAAATTTTAATTTCGCGATATTGCGTAGAGGTTTTTGATATGTCGTAATATTTGTGATATACTTTTTTTCATCAACTCTGGGTCGCATCAACTTCAATGGTTATTAGCGACCAGTGTTCCCTACATTAGACGATAGGGGTGCAGTAATGATGATAATAATTGTGATTTTCTATTGGGAGTGTACATCCCTCTCCATAGTTATGTTGACTTTTGTCGGGTGATGATGATTTTGCATATCACTTCTTTAGATCATGTAGTGAAATTGAAACATCTTCTGCATCATTTAGGACCACTGTTGATGTGGTTTTAGTTGTGGTGTTGGACATCTTTGTGAGCTAGAGCCTATCAGACTAATACAACCTCCACCTTCTTGGTTCCTTATATTCTTATGCATAGTAATCTTCTAGTAATGTAATAATCAATTAAGTACACCATAAATCTGAAACTGACAAACATCGAATTATGACATATCTCATCATTGAAATCACCATATCAAGACATTGTTAGTTGGTTCATTGGACTGTTCTTGAAATGTTTCCTAGTTAAATTGAATACATTCAGCAAAGAATCGAGTTTAAATCTCCAAAGCAAGTGAAATTCAAGAAATTGTAAAAACCATCGAGATGGAAATAACTCAGAGACTCAATTTCATCGAATCAAGAGTCACCAAGTACTTTGACAGTACAAAGACCAGGTACGATATGTTGGCAACGATATAAATCATCCGTAAACTGGTGCGTCATCAGGAACGATGGAAAACTGGGAAGCGGCAGTAGTAGAAAAGTCGCAAAGATCCGGTTAGAGGAAGCTCCGTCGTGAAATCGCTTAGGAGAGAGAGATAACGGCGAGAGGAGGGACGAGAGATAAGGAAAAAGAGAAAGAGGAAAGAAAGCTAGTGCCTTGTAAAGCTCGTAACCCAGATGCGTCCCGTGTGTTTTATTGTCCTTTTATGGTCGACGTCTTGAAGGCGGGAGGAGGATGAAAAGGGAGAAGAAAAGGAAGGAAAATCGAGGAAAAGGGAGAATCGCGAAGGACTCGTCTCGCGGCTCAACGAGCCGAGACACATCCTCTTCTCCATTTTTCCTCCCCTTCCTTCCCATGCCCGGGACACGTGTAAGGAGGATGAGAAGTCTGGGCAATAAAAAGGGCGTCCAGAAGGACAAAGAGATGGGTTATGCCTGTTATTTCGCTAACAGTCGAACGTACACGCGTAAAAAGTTATTCGTTTCCGAGTGTTACAACGTGGAGAGAAATTTCCGGACGCGGGAGCGGGATTTCAGTTCATCCCGTCGTGCGTTTGGACGCGAAGTGTGTGCACGAGGAGCTTCGAAGAGAAACGACGGGAGAGGAGGAATAAAATGAAAGAGAGGGAAGCAAGGAGGAAAAAGGGAGTGAAAAAAAATGCCTTGAAGGATATCGTCGATTCGAACGGTCAAAACCCTCGTTTTCCTTCCGTAACGGCCATGGCGAACGGAAGGAAATCACTACCGGGACATCGATGTCGAACCGAGCTAAATTTACCATAAAATCTAGTGAGAATTTTTATTTTATCGTTCAATAACAATCGTCGAGAAAACGAAGACTCGTCAGGTACGGGATGACTTTTCTCTCTCGTGTATTTTATTCTTTCTTTTTTTATCTAACACACAAAAGACAACTTTTTCCTGACGACGGGAAAAGCTTCTAATTTCTCTCCTCCGGGCACGAGCTTTTTGTACCAAATGGAAGATTTTTGGCTAGCTCGGATAAAAAAAGAACTGCTAAAAAGAGAAAATGGAGGACAAAAAGAAAAAATAGAGACTCCTCGCGTAAAATATACGAAGAGAGCTTAGAAGGGGTCGATAATGCGCATTTCGACCGCAAAAAGCGGCTTACGTCGGGACCATCGCCAAAAGTGCTTCGAGCCCTTTCTCTTCTGACCCTCGTACCGTTTTCTTTTCCTTTTTCCAGGGACACGTGGGAAGCTGCAGTTTTCCCAGAGCGAAAAGTGGAGAAAAGAAGCTCAGATTTTCCTCTCGCAGTGAGATATCGCGTAACCGAAGTCGAAAGCCTTGTTTTCTTTCGAATTTGCGTCTCTTCGGTCTCCGAAGATGCGCAGATCTTGTGAAATAAAGGGCGTGGATCTATCTCGTTTCTTTCCACTTTCCACGAAAATTCGAGACAAAAGCTCTCGGAGCTTTTTCCTCCTACTTCTTGTATATTTTATCTCGGTTCTTGTATTCTCTCAGCTCCTCGATACCTCTTGACGCATCGATCAAGACAAACATCACGAAATAGAGGAAAAATAATGGAAAAGCTCGATTTTCCTTCGTGGAAAAGCTCGATTTTCCTCTGTGGAAAATCAGTCCCGCGGATTTCCTCGACATACGACGTGTCATACGAGCTTTTTTTATGCGCGAAAAGCGGAGTCTCGGAGAAGGAAAATCGAGGAATCGAGCACGATGCAGCCGAGACAAAAGAATAAATAAAAGAGAAAAGGAATGAGAAGAATGGCGGGAGCTTTCGCTCGCTGATCGTCATATTTATTTCTATTTTTCTTCGTCCTCGCGTAACTCACGCGGCCCGGAGAAGCTCTCCTCGTTGCCGAGGAGTTATTGCCATTGGGATAACTTTTCGTCTTTTTTTTTTCAACCCCTATTTTTCCGGTCTCGTGTCCGGCAATTGCCCTGGAAGCTTTTCCTCTTATCCGGCCACTCTTTTTTTTTCTCTTCCTCGTATCGATGCCATCAAGCTACAACGCTCTTCCTTCGCGCTTTATATCGATGCCCGCGGAAAAGCCGGTGAAATATCATCGCGATTTTCCGACAAAGCGCACACGCCGGGTTCACTCCAAAGTGCTCACGAATCGTGGCGATTTTTTTTTCTATCTCTCTTTTCTGTTTCTCTTTCTACGGTACACGGCGATGAATGCGCTCCGCTCGAAGAAGAAAGTCAACGATATACACACCAGCTTTTTCTCAGCCAAATTTCATGAAAGTTTTACGCTTCCTTTCCCAGCGAACTCCAATTTGTTTCCATCATTTCGCGAGCTTCCCTTTTATACAAATGTTGTTCTCATTCTTTTTTGGCAACTCGATTTTTCTTTCCGGCTTTTTTTTCCTCGGTTCTCGGAGTAATTTTTACAAATGTTTGTTTGAAATTTCCTGAATTTTTTAATGTCTTTTTTTCGCTTTTCATGTAACAGTAATTTTTTGGAACTTATTCAAATGATAAAATTTTTCACTTTGTTCTGGCGAATTCATTTTTATTTGCTCGTTTTTTATTCAAAATTTGGATTTTGAATTTTTAGAGCTGGTATATTTTTTATTCTATATTTTTACGGTTTTTCGAATCTCGATTTATTCTTCTGACATTCTTCGTCTCTTTTTAGCCTTGAAAAAATTGCTTGAAATTTTTTTTTCAACATTTTTCGGAAAAAATATTTCTTTCCAGTAAAAAACGTTGTCAACGTGAATTTACGAGTGTTCCAATGAACTTTATAGAGTTCGCAGGCGTATGCAGATTATTCGGTATCTCGTCAGGCCATGTGCGGTATAACACATTTCATAAGCTGTAAAAAGAAAAGGGAAAGGGCCGGAAAAATGGGGATGGATGACGGTGACGAGCCAAGACAAATTTTATCGTCACCGTATTCTCCCATCGGTCGCGATATTATATATTTCCTTCACACAAGACCATTCTCGATGTGTGCGCGCCCGCAAGCGAAAAATTTCATCAAATTTTTCTCGTGGAGGGTGAAAAACTTGAGGGTGCAAGCTTTTGGTATACGATCTTTCGAAAATGAATTATCGTCTCGTCACTCGACGAAATAAATTCAATTTTTCACTCGCTATAAAAAAAAAATACGAGACGAAAAAATTATTTTCCACTAAAATCAGAAGAACGAATATCCGATAATTTTTTTCGTATTTTTTTTTTTTTTCATTGCGTTTTTTGACGAGGGGTCCGGATGAAATTTCACTGATGGAGATGTGTCGAGAGTGGCGAGCCTTTGATGAAAAATTTTCAAAGAGGAACGACACTTTGTCGCTTGAAATTATATACGAGTGTCGCATTAACGTCGAGCTCGATTTTTTTTGTCAAAATCCAGACTATAGCGAGAATTGTTTTTATTATTAAAGGTCTGACACTTTGAAAGTAAAATTTTTAAAAATATTTTTACCAAAAATGAAAAGCTCAGGATACTGTCAAAATATTAAATTTAAAATAACAATATCTAGAAAATCAAAAAACAATATTTCACGATAAACAATTATAAAAATTCTCTCAACAATGAAAATAAAAAAATTCAAGCCGATGTAAAAATATTGAAACTAAAAAAATATCCAGAAATCCGAAAATGAAACGAATAAAATAAATTTCACGATAAAAAAAATTCTCTCAACAATCCTGAGATACAAAACCTATAAAATAAAGTGAAAAACATTTCACAGATAAGGGTTGATTTTTTGTTCGAGACATCAACTTCAGAAATTTGTTCTTCTGTCTGAATTTTCGGAGTGACAGGATGAAAGGCCAGGGAGGAAAGCTCGTACATAAACGTAGGAAGTGCTCTGCGAAAGATATAGAAGCGACGAAGAGAGAGGGGACGCGAGCTGAAACTCGCAGTAAAACGTTTAAGCTCGCACCGGTGTAAGAGGACCTTTGAGAGTTTCTGTCCTTCTCCTCTCACTTTATCTCTATCACTCTCTTTTTCTCTCTTCTCATCACGCGACACGAAATAATAGCACTGTTCGCATCTTTTAAAGGTCTTGTCGTGCTCTATCTGTACATGAGCGCGCGTACGCCATTCCTCGCTAACGAAGCGCAATACGCCCGCCATACAATCCGAATTACAACCTCGAGTCCGGAAAAAAACGATTTTGTCACGGGAGAAAAAACACCGAAGCTTGGAAAGAAAAAAAAATTGAAGAATATTCATGAGCTTTTTTTCTACCGAATTTTTTTTTATCGAAACATTAAACAATTTCTTTGAACTTTTTAATATATTTATTAAACAAAATTTGTATTCATTTAGAAATTAATTTTTTAATATTTTAATCAATTTGTGGATAGTTTCGACATACATAAATTATATTTTTAATTTGAATTTTTTTTGGAAAAATATTTAAGAATTACGATGACGATTATGTAAAATATTTTTTTAATAATTTTTTTAAATGATTTTTTTTGAGTTCTTTTTTAAATATTATTTTTATTTTAAAAATAGAATTGCCTGTATGTGCGTAACTTTTTTATATGCGTCGGAGATATGGCTGCACGGCCTCGGTGTGGGACGCACTACTAAGTGGTCCATTCAGGGAACGGGAGAGACAAAGACACCGATAGAGAAAAAGAGACTGTACCGCAGAATACATTACAGGAAGTAGCAGTTAAAAAGCCCTCCTTCATCGCGGACCCAATTCTTATAAAGCACTCTACAATTTTATGTATAGCGCGCTTTTAATACTCCACTCATTTGTGTCCGACTTTCATTATTCGTGAAGAAAAAAATTCATCGTTTATTCATAATTGAATTACTTTCAACATTCAAATCGACCGATATTATCATTTTTGGCCAACAAAAAAAATTCTAACATTTCATGTATTTTTTATTTAATTACAAATTTATAAATTGGGACTGTTAATAAATTTATCTTCAATTTTCTACTAAAAGTTTTTGCAGGAAAATAAAAAAAAATTTTAAACAATTTTTTTACATTTTTTTAAAATTAATGACAAATTTAAGAGTTAAAAGTTTTAATGAATTTTTTAAAAATTTTATTCTAAAAGTATTTGGGAAAAAACCAAAAATTGTTTTTCGATTGACGTTCTTTTTTTTCGATAATGATTTTTCTCACCCCAAAAGCTCTTATTGATTTCTTTTTTCTTTCCACGAGGATTCGGCTGACCTAAAAAATTCGGTCATTATTTTTTTTTACCTTTCGCAGCATCTCCTCGAGGGACTCCATGTCCAGGGCAGAGTTGTTGTTCTCGGTCTGTACGGGCTGAACCATTTGTCAAAAAGTTTCTTCGGCGTGTAACCGCACCGAAACACTTTGCCCAGAATCGTGATTCGTCTTTATCGATTCTACGCGACACGATGCAACGTAACGCGCGCACTTACACACTTTGCACGTTTTTCAACGCCTCGTTATTGTTTCTCGTTTGTCCCCTCAATTTCCACTATATAAAAAACAATCAAGAAATAATCAACGATTCGAAACCCAAAATTCCCCATCGTACGTAAAATTTTACACTGACGACAAAAACGAATTTTGACCTCTCGATAACCCAAAAATGTAAAAAAAAATTTTTAATATGAAAAAAAATTGAGTAATTCAATTATCGATGAAATTACTCAATCAAAATATAAAATAAGTGTGTCAATTACCACACAAATAAATTTTGTTTCAATTTTATCAAATTTTTGGGATGCAAAAAAATAAAAAATTGTCGTTATCAGCAAACAATTTATCAATTAACATTCGATTACAGTATCGAAGTTTAATTCTGAGAATGAATGTGTTCGCGAATCCTCCGTTTCCGTGAAGAAAAAAAAAATCGAATGAATCGGTACCGCGACAAAAAAAAAGGAAAGCGCGCGAGATCGCGTGTCTTTCATCGATAAATAAAAGGGACGTCTCGTAAGCTTTCTTGCTTATGCGAGCGACGCATTTTGTGCACGCGTGTGCGTGAAATCGTCCGCGTATATAAGGGAGAGAGAAGAGAAAGCGAGGGAACGAGGATAAAAGGGAGAGAATAATGAAAAAAATGGGAACAGAAAAACGGGAACAAAAAGTCAGAGTGAGCCGGAGGAGCGAGCGGAGAAATTGTACGACTCGCGGGAAAGATACACGCACGAATGTGTACACGCGTTTATATATTTGCGTCATTTTAACGGGGACTATTTTAACCGAAGGGGTATATAAATTACGCGTCGCCTGAGACCGGACGATTCGTCTTTTTGGCGATGTGCGAGCAGCTTTTCGACTTTTCGTCCACCCGTGTTCCGCTTTGTACATTAATATTTCTTTATAGTCTTTTCTACGAAAAAGAAACCTTGTTTCCTACGAAAAGCTCGAATTCTCGTTATTGGATACAAATTATTATTTTTTTATCAAGGTATAATTAAAAATTTTGTTTTTTATATTATTTTAGATTTTTTAAATTTATTTATTTATTAATTATTTTATTTATTATTTGGACAAAATTCAGATGAGGATTTAATTTTATTTATCAAATTGTAAACAAATTTGTTTGATATTTTTTATTTCTCAAAATTTTTTCTTATTTTGTTTTCTCAAAATATTTTGTTTATTGCCACATAATTTTTCGATTGAAGTCCAAAATAAATTTTTTTTTTCGATTATAATATTTTTTGATATACTATAATATACCGATTATAATAAAAATATTATGATATTTTAATAAAATTTTTTACTTGAAAAATAACGCAATATATTCATTCCATCTTTTAATTAATGTATTCAATTTCTCATCCGCAACGAAATGGGTTAAAAATCGATCGGAGTAAGAAAAAGTTCGCACGGGACAAAGAAAAAAATTGAAAGGTTCGCGGGTCGAGGCGACACGCACGAGAGAGCGAAGATCACGCGAGTCCGCTCTTTGAGCGCGCCGAAGAAACGACGTAATCAGCGCGATTACTTAAGGAAATCACAGTTCTGACAATTCTAGAAAATTTATAAAAATCTTGGAAAATAATAATAATAATAATTACGATTATTAATATTCATTATCATAACATTGTTCCTCTCGATTTATATATTTATTTTCATTTATTAATTAGACATTATATAATTATTATATTAATTTACCATAAAATTAACGTTACATCGTCAATAAATATTTAATAAAAATTATATCAATAAATTGATAAAAATTTTTAGATAATCGAAATTAAATATCATTGCCAGTATTAAATTTTACAGCAATAAAAATTACCGCACGCAATGTATGAAAATAATGTTACCAAATATTTGAAAAAATTGTAGAAAAACAAAAATTGCAAAAAATTTCAAAAAATGTAAAAAATACGTAAGAGTGTAAAAAATGGGTAACAAATATTTATGATATGGGGATTTAGTTTGACGACATCACAAACGAGTGTCTGAGAGGGCACAGGAGACGCGATATGTATACGAAAAGAGAGTGATATAAACTATTTCGGGTGAAGAGTATTTTTAAGTCCGCGTTTAGTCTTTCCCGCTCCTTTCTATCTTTCTCTCGTCCCGTTCGTTTTTCTCTCGACGCACTTCTCCGTACAGTCAGAGGGTGAGAGCAGGATGAGCAGCGTGGAGACTCATCGCGACAGAAAGAGAAATGTCGTTTCCTGTACGCGTGTGCGCTCGCGTGTGGCTTTTGCCGCTTTCAATCTCTCTTTTTCGTCTTTCCGAAGTCTGACGACGAAAAAAAAAAAATTCCGAGGGGAGAAAAAAAAATTTTTAACGGAACTATATAAATACTTGTACGCATCAGAACGAAATTATATTTGAAATTTCCTCCTCCGCGCTCTCGGAACTTCCACAACTTGTCACGACGAATACAAAAAAAGCTCGTCCTGATCTTTGTTTACCGAAAACTAATTGGACAGATTTTTGAAAAGGAAAAAAAAATTTCTTAATAATTTTGTCACGGTGATATTCGATGGAGTTGAAAAAATTAATAAGAAAATTTTTTTTTATTATTCGAGTCCTTGGAGATGAACAAATTTTCTGATGAGATTTCATAAATTCATTAGCAGATGAGAATTTTTTTATTTTTTATTTTTTTTGTATAAATATGTCAAATATCCGAAGCCCGGAAAATTCGTTAATTCGTCGAAAATTGAAAGAGTAATGAAATTAATTTGATTGAGGCGGAGGATGCGAGGGGGTGGGCGAGGAGGAGACTGTATCGCAGGAATGACGAGTAGAGATGGCCCGAGGAGGTCAGACGGACTGTAACTATAAAGACGTGTTTCACGACGAACCGGAGAGGAAGAGAGACTCCGAGAGCGCTAAATTGAACCATTCAAAAGGTTAATCTCGTTTCAGAGCCTTCAGGCACTTTTTTTTCTCTTTTTGTTTATTTTTTACTCTCATTCATGACGTCTCGAGAATTCCGACGTTTGTCGAAGTGCTCCAGAGGCAGATTTTAAATTATTTATCAATTTCGAAAGAATTCGTATTTAAATAATTAAAAAAAAATTTTACTAAAATTTTTTTAGCGCAAAATTTTTTTCGAGCTTTTTTCGTTTTTTAAAAAAAGCTCCCTAAATGCATCCGCTGTCCATAAAAGCTCGATAAATTTCGTCCTCTATATTTTTCCGAGAGTGTCCCTCGTTTCCCGGACGAAATGCAAATTTTTCCCCAGCGAGGAAAGTTATTTAATTACCGGGAGAGAGTTACCGACCTGAAGAGCTTTTCGGGAAGAAAAGGAGCTTTTTTTCTTTCTCCCTCGATCCGCTACCGTGTAAACGTAAATTGGCCCGGATATCCTGCGGAAAAAACTCGACTTTTTGCGTATCTCCGGATCAGCCGTGAAACGAGATTAAGAGAGAGGACGCGAAAGAAAAGTCCTCAGGTATCGTAACGAGGTGCGAGAGTAAGAAAAAAAAATGGGAAAACAAGGGAAAAGGAAAATCAGGGGAAGAAAAATGGGTGAATGAAGGAGAAAGGGAGAAAAAAGGGTAAGAGTGAAAAGACCTGACGTCAACAGAGGGGTTGCACCAGAAACGACAGGGATCTTGGCCCGTTGCCTCTTCCACTGCAGTCCTACGTACAAGAGCTTGCAGAATGTTGCAGCAGTTTGCACATACGTACTAAAAAAAAATAAGTGTAAAAAAACCATTCGCAGTCTCGAAAATATACAACCGGATAAAATCGTTCGACAAACGAGATTCGAAAATTACACTCGGGGTTGTGTATGAATTAGTCCGAAGTGGAAGGAGAGCGATAAAGAATGCGCCGGTAAAAACAACGGAGTTATGGAGGAGATACGAAATTGGGAAAAACTTTTCGATAAATCGATTTTACGTTCATATTTTGTCCTACGTTTCTCATTTTTCTTGTTTTGTTTCTAATATGTGAAATTGTAATTGGACTGATTACGTTCAGACCGATTTTTTGGAGTAAAATAAAGAAAAAGTTAAAAAAAGCTCAAAAAATTATTTTGAGGTTAAAAGCTCTGAAAAATATCAAATTCTAGAAAATTGATTAAATTATGATTAATTGGATAAGAATTATTCAAAAAACTAAAGCTCACTTTGACAATGCAAAATTACTAAATCGAAACAAATTATTTTTTGACTAATTGAAAAAGCTCCGACGCTCCACGTGCACGAGATTTATCCCCTGAAAAGAGCTTTTATTCATTTCCCTTTAAATCGCGAATCCAAAAGCTCGAAAACAAATCCAGAGAAAAAATAAAAAATAGCTCTGCATTCGAGGAAAAAATAATTTAAAAAATTGGTGGGACAACGAAAAGCTCTCGGATTACAAATTGAAAAGCTTTCGAGATCAAAGTTGACCATCGATACCGCGCGATTCCCAATCTGCATGGGAAAAAAAGAGAAAAAATAATAGGAACAAAATACAAAACGCGTTCGCATCCCGGTATCGTTTCGTCCTCTTGTCCTTTCTGCCGATATTTCGATAACAATAGAGCCAACCTGCGAACTCATTTACAAACGTTCCATCAAGCTTGTCCTATCACGACTGGCGCGTTATTACGTCACTCTATTCACTCATCCACACGGCAAAACAATAGAGCTTTATCGCACGAATATCGAAAATCATTATTCTCCGGGAGCTTTCAACACTTTCAACTTCAACAAAGAAAAAAAAGCTCTCAAAAAAAATTACTCATCAAAACACCAAAATCACAAAAAATTAAAACTAAAAAAATGTGTTAAAATTGTATAAAATTTCGGAGGACTCACGAACCGACTCGTTACTCAAAATTCGAAGTACATACAGAAAAAGCTCAAAAAGCTCAAAAAAATCACCAATTTCAATTTTATCCCGCGGGCATTTTGAAGTTTTTTTTCGAAACGCCGCTTTCGCGCTTTTATCTCATTTCACTGGAATTCCTTCAAAAGCTCCGTGTTTTATTTACCGCGGATAATACGATTGATCGATTACGGAAGTGAGATAAGGAAATCTTGTTATTTTGACAAGACGCGGGCGTACGTGCGCCTCCGAGGGCTGTGTACGGGAAACTGGAGTGTTGTGTGTCTCGCGGGGGCAGACAAAGCGAGTAAGAGAGAGAAAGAGGGAGAGAGAACCACCGATAGTCCGAAGCCGGCGAACGGTAGAGAGAGAAAGAGGGAAGAGAGAGTGAAAAAGAGAGAGACGGAATCCCTGCGACGTCACGAGAGATGAGGAGAGCACGTTGCGCGCAAGTCCCAAACAAAAATACGCGCCGCGTCGCGCGCGCATGGAGCACGCGAGAGCGAGGAGGAGAGAAAATTTGAAGAGAGCGAGAGAAAGAGGAAGAGTGGGAAACCGAGAAAATGAAGAGAGAGAGAGGACATGAGAGAACGTTGAGAGGAATCGACGGCACGCGTCCGTTCCCCCTTTTATTTCGTGGCGGAGCATGTTGCACTTCTCGCAAGTCCGCGTCTGACCAAACGACACGCTCGCTACTTCCGAATCGCTTTTGACAGCCGGCGAGGTATATTCGATAATGAGGATGGGTTTGAAGATTTTTTGGGATTTTTTTGGTGATTTGATTAAAAAATTGAAGAGTTAAATGAAAAATTGGGTTCTTGAATTTCTCAAATTTTATTTTTTTGGAAAAATTGAATTTTTGGGGATTGGAGCATTTTTTAAGGTCAGTTTAAGTAAATTGTTTGAAAAAATGTAAAAATTTGATCTCCTTGCATATTTTACAAAGATCAAATTAATTCAGAGTATTAAAAAGTCCCCTGTCAAAATTTCAATTTGACAATTTTTTTGTTTCTGCCTTGGAAGGGTAAAAATTAAACGAATATTCATATTTTAATATTCGTTGTTAAATTTAAGGTTCATTTGATAATCACAAACTAACAGATATTGATAGAAAAAATGTTATACACCCCTGAGTATTTTTTAAAAAGTCTCTTGTCAGAATTTCAATTTGAAAAATTAAAAAAAAAATTAAATTTTTAAATTTAAGTCAAGTCGTATTTTTGCTGTCACGTCCGAGTTAACCCTTCATGTACTCCTTCATTCTACCTCACTCGTTGTCCATATCTAACCAAATAATTTCTCAAAACACTAAAAAAATTCTTGACAAATTAAAAACCACCAGAAACATTTTTCCTCGATCTCCCGAATCCCAGATACAAGTGTTCGAAATTCCGAGGAAACTTTACGATGAGAATTCGCACGAGATATCCACCGAGTTTTCGGTGGCACAGTTGCGCAAGTGGGTGATCGAAGCGCGAGAGCGTAAGAGTAAAAACTGGGAAGAGATAAAAATGGGGAGAGGAAGAGAAATGGCGCTGAAACTTGTAAAAGCGGAAGCTCCGTATCTCGATCGCAGGCACATCGTCCGCGCTTTCTACGACGATTCCTCGTGGCCGTGAAGATAGAGAGATAGAGAACAACAGCGACGACGAGGTGCCAGGACTGATAAATAAAAAGACGATATTCGCGTTTCGGTTAAGGCCCTTCGTATACTCTCCTGCGATCGGAATATAAACGCAGATACGCTTGTTACGAGGAGACATAACTCTCGTGACACTCCGAACGAAACCTCTCTCGCGTGCGCCCATCGAAAATTCCGTCTCGACGAGTCAGCCTCGATTCGCGGAAAGAGTCCTTTTCCGGCTCGACGTTTCTCAACCGAGATCCTGCTTCTACTTTCTCTGCGACGAGAAATGTGAGAGAGAGAGGGGCGAGGACGTTATATGAGCTTAGTTTCGCAACTGTCAAGCCCTCCGGGTGAGCTTCGCGGTAGCGAAATTGCTCGCAACGTCAGTGTACAATAAACTGGATTAAATTTAAATTATTCTCTGTTCCATTTTTGGGATAGAAAAATTAGCGTGCTTTCGTGAAATTTCGAAAACTCGAATTTTTTTGGTCTATATGATTTTATGTAGGTTTTGTTTTATTTTTTTGTGAAATGTTATTATTAGTTCATTCATTTGTTTATTTATTTTACTATTATTTATTTATTTAGTTTACTATTATTTATTTATTTAGTTTACTATTATTTATTTATTTAGTTTACTATTATTTATTTATTTATTTTACTATTATTTATTTATTTATTTTAATATTATTTATTTATTTATTTTACTATTATTTATTTATTTAATTACAATTATATTACTATAAATTATTTTCCATTTTCGAAAACGAAAATAAAATAAGTAAAATCCCTTCCAAATCCCATTGAATTCGCGTTACCACATTTACGATAAATATTAATTTTATGGTAAATCTGAAAATTCACGATGCAATTTTAATCGAGCGTGAAAACATTTCACCTGAATTGTAATTTAATAATCGACAAAATATGGAATATTCATCATATTTGTAAAAGAACAAGAATTCTTTTATGCCAAGTTTGTAATTTCACAGTCAATCGAATATTAAAATATTCGAGCTGAATATTCAGGTAGATTGATTCTGTCAATTTGACAATATAGCAAGCTCGGTATAGATATGTGAACGGTGATAAAAAATTCTTGATTGCTTCGCGGAAGAGTTGAAATTCTCGGGACTAAAATATTCATCCTTTTAAATTGATTCTGGCTGTCAAATAGTTAATTATTTGATAGAATAGTCAAAGGGAGGGAGAATATTAGCTCGATGAAAGTTAAACGAAGGGGGGAACGAGTCGAAAGCTTCTCGATATGAGCGTTCAATAATTCTATATGCATATACATGTATATGTATTAACTCTATAATAATTTAGCTTTGTAGCCTCTCCCCTTCTCTCCTCTCTGTTACGAGCACTCGCGATCTCGAACCTCTGTCTCGCAGGGTGATCAATTAATTCGACCGGTTAATTAACCTGGAGCACCGCGAGCGTTATACGACAGCGCCGAACCGCTTTCATTAGCTGAGGAGGGTGCACCAGCTCGTCGCATACACCAAAGGGACAGAAGAGAAAAGCTTACCAAGAGGGTACAGCGAGAGACACTAAAATCGATTGCATCGCACCAACCTGAAACAAAAAGGAGAGAAAAAATAATTTAGTATCTCCTGCGACAATTCCATTTAATTTTTCATCCCGTGGTAAGAACGCTTTTACATTTTAGTTCGAGCATGATGTAGACTTGTAAAATTATCAGCGATTCGATCGAATGAGATTGTGTTATTTTTATTTGTGCCATATTGAATAGTATCAAAATGTTCGATTAATTTAGTTGTAATTGAAATTGTAATTTATTGAATATTAATTGGAATTTTTTGTCTTTGATCGAAACGATGAATGAAAGAATTTAAAAAGAAATTTTATATGATATTATTTTTTATATTATTTTATTATAATGTGCAATATATGTATATTATAATAATTATTATTTTTATGGTTATTAAAATTTTAAATATTTAAATTGGTATAAAATTATGATAATAAAATTAATAAATAATAAAGTTATGACAATAATGCTGGTTCAGATAAAGTTTAAAAGAGAATTCTTATTCTCCAAGCACATGGATATGGAAAATGTAAAAGGATGAGGAAACGCTTTTTGATGGCTCACTTGGAGTGTTCCGTCTGATCAAATTTCTATCTCTTCAAAGTTTGGTAACTCACGAAAAAAGTCCAGGCCGTATAAGAGGTCTCGATGCAAAACGGCGGAGATGAATCGAAAGAGAATTTATATAAAAAGTCGAAGCACTTTAAGCCCAGTATATGCAGATCGGCACAAAAATATCCATGTATGTAAAATATAAAAGCGTAAAAAAGATGGGAGATACGTGAAAGGAAAAACGTAGAGGACTCTCGAAAACGAAAACGATCGATATTTAACTTCCCAAATTTAACAAAAAAAAAAAAATTCTTGAAGATACGAAAATTTACCTTCGCTTCACGTTTTTGAAAATTCTTGAAAAATTCGATAAGCGAATTTTTGAAAGCCAATGAGAGTGAGAGAGAGAGACAAGGAGTGTGAATTTCTATAATCCTTTTCGATATTCCTTTCCTTTCGTGAATGCGAAAATTTTTCCCCTAAGTATATATATTTTGGTAAAGAAGTCTGGGATTCTCTTTGGATGTACTTTGGAAAAACGATTCGCGCCCGTTTATCCTCGCAAATACTCTCGGAGTCTCAACTCTTTTGGCCCTCTCGCGAGCCTTTTCCTCCCTGCCTGGCTCTCGATTATGCTACGTGAGGGCACGTCGATCCACGGTAGTTTCGAACGTGCC
Organism: Cremastinae sp. B BG-2022a; assembly: GCA_030522605.1. Taxonomy (NCBI): domain Eukaryota; kingdom Metazoa; phylum Arthropoda; class Insecta; order Hymenoptera; family Ichneumonidae; species Cremastinae sp. B BG-2022a. The sequence goes on along the minus strand of JAPYYX010001122.1, from coordinate 14,276 downwards.
GCGATCCAGTAGAGCTTACAGGAAGCTTTTTTCCAACTTATATACAAAGTATATATATATTCATAAAGCACAATGCCATAGAGAGGGGGGAAAAAAGGGCGCGAAATGGCTGCGAATATTCGTCGACAAAAATTGTCCTCCACCTTCGTTTTTTCCCTTTTATTCTGTTCCTCCCTTCGCTTTCTCTCGCACTCCATTCACTTTGCTCGCATCGTGCACACGAATCGGAGCTTCCCGATCGTTTCTGCAAATTACTCCGGAGTCCAAGTAAATTTTTTGCACGCAGTACTCTCACGCGGAGTAATTTGAGAAAATTGTGAACGCTTCAATGGGATCGTTATTACTCGATGGAGCGGATTCTTCTTTTTCTCTCTTCCTTCCCTCTCATCTCACACTGCTTTTTTTTGCTCGTGGCCTTAAAAGTTCAGATATCGGAATTAATCGAATTTCTATCAGTCTCACACAAGTGGTTTTCCCTTTCTTTCTTCTTCCTCGGTTATTGTCATTGAGTATTCTCATTCGGAATTTTTATCCAAGTGTATTTAACTTGGGAGGAAAGTTATTCAATTTTCGACGATTATTAGCATTTGCGTTAGAAGCGAGTCGCAGGTCGAAAAGCGAGAGGACGAAATGGAAACGCGGAAGGAAAGAAAAAAGAGAGATGGAGAGGAGAATGGAGAGGAAAGACTGGAAAATAAAGAGAATAAACAAAGAGGAATCGGGAGAGACGAGAAAATGGGGAGAAAAGGGAGAAAAGCTTCAGAAATCGAAATCCTTTCGGTATAATATTGAACTGAGAATCACCAGAGACTAGCGCGGGAGCTTTCCTGAGTGAACGAGAAGGATGGAAAATAGACATCGATGCAATTTCTCCGTCTCTCTCTATCCCTCGTCTCATTCCCACGATAGAATCTCTATTGTCCTACACAAGTACGCTGGAAGGAGCGAAATCTATATGGGAATTCGTTTTCAAAAGGATTCTCCGATTCCATCACTTTCAGGCTCGAAAGTTTCGATTTACGCCCCTCTGTTACTCATCTGACGTAGCACTTTCCATCCGAGTATTTGTACCGAGTACAGTAAAGCCACAAAATGCTTTGTTCACCGCTCCCATTTCCATATCGCTTTTCCTCCTTCCCCCTACAATTCATCAGAATCGCTTCGCGCTTCCTCCCTCCTACAGTTACAGAAAGAGAAACGAGAAAAGCTTCATACAGACTTTTTTTAGTTCTTTTTAGTCCTGAGAATGTTGCACAAGCTTCGAGCTTTTCAGAATACTTTTTTTTATATTGTTGCTAGGTATTGTGTGTATTCCACAGTGTATAATCTCTCTAGGGGGTTCACGGTTTGCATGTATAATTAACAATCCTGAATGGAAAATTTACATCTGGCCCTGATTGGATCCTGACAAGGCAGACTTTATCTTTAAACAAGTCATGATAATGTATCAGATAAAATGTGATGCTATAAATAAGGCCAATTTTATTTCAAAAAAAGTTCAAACCTAGTCATCATAAGGTCTACCTAGTTGAACCATTGCAAAGGATTGGAGTCATGTAGTATGATGAAATTAATGACAATTGATCATAACAGTCCAGAAATGGAAGTGTAGTCCCAGGAAATTACGTAGACAGCTGAAGTAGATTGACCTTTCATGTTCTTCATTAGGTCCTGATAATGTACCTGATGAATTGTGATTCTATAAGTAAGCCTAACTTTACTTTAGGCTCTGATCATGTCCTCATATGGTGTAGATGAAGCATTTCAACGGGTTATAATCATGTAGTATGTAGCATTACATTCTATCAGGTCCTGATGATGTATCTGATATGATGTGATGCTACAATAAGCCTAACTTTACTTGAGGAAAAGGTTGAAATCATATCCTGATAAAGTCTACCTAGTTGATGCATTAAAACAGATTAGCAACAAGTAGTATATGAAATCAATGATAAGTTACCATGACAGTCTAGAAATGGAAGTGTAGTCCCAGGGAACTACGTGGAAAGCTGAAGTGGATTGGCTACTAGAGTTCTTCATCAGGACTTTACAATGAAATTCTTACTTTAGCTTCACCTGGTTACGTCTTTAGTCCATTTCAGGCTGACCTTTTTGAAATGTTCATTTGGATTCATTCATCGCAGCATAACCTGCAGATGTTGATGAACTTGGGTAATCGTCAAAGTCACACATTTACCGTCCCATTGCTGCTGCTGGATATGCTGTTCATTGTTTTTTTCGTCTATGCTTGTACTAATGTTATCCTCGAGATTTTATTCTCCGTGACGACCGAGGGTGGAGAAACGTATTATCGGAATTGTTACGATTATAGTTTTATAAATGCGACTATTAATTAAAAGGCTCACCGAGAAGTAAAAGTTTTTGGGTCATTCCACGGGTTAAAGAGAGGATTAAGCGTTCACTTCCGTTACCGAGCTTTGTAGAACAATTTGGGAAAGGAGGCAAGACTCGTTCCGGTACATCCGAGCTCCGCAGATTAAGCGATCCGACCTTACGAAAAGCCCGAGCTAGGACTCGTTTATTTACACAAAGACCTTTACACCTTTATTTTTGACTTAGCACATTTATTTTTATTTTATACTGTTAAATGTCGTCTATCTAGACACTTTCAAAGATGGACATTCCATTACAGTTCATTTTTATTTTTGGTGTGAAAATATATTGCTCTGAAACTTCTGTAGGTTGCCTTTAATCATGAGCATGTAGATTTCGTTCATTTGGTCAGGATTTAAATTCAATTTTGAAAGTTTGCTAATGATTTTGTTAAAATGGAATATTTCAGGGTAGTAAAAAATTGCGAATTAGGTGAACTTAGGATAACAAATGTTGAGAGCGAGGTTACGAGGACAATTTGGTCTGAAAGGTGGCTGTTAGTGAAGGAACTCTCCTTCGGGACCAGCGAGTCCTTTACGGTTGCTCTTCTAGTCTGAATGTCCTCTTCTCGCTCGTTTGCTTAGTTCACCGAGACTAACGGAAATTATTTCCTCCTCTCTGTCCTCTCCCTTGCTATCTCTTGATTTCTCTCTCTTCAACCAAAGACGAATGAGTTTCGAGAGCGTGGAGATTGAGAGAAACTGGCGAATATACCACGAGCTAATTTACTCGGGAATTCCTCGCCTCTGTGGTTTCCCAATGACACGCCATTCGTGTCGAGACGTATAAGCTTAATCCCATTTCTCCAGAGCCGCGAGATTAAATCCTACAGCACTTTTGCTCTCACGCACTCGATGAAACGAGATATTAAATTCAACGAACACGAAAATTTACAACACTCGACGATTGACGTTTGACAGCTGTCAAAACGTCTTATCCTTCCAATCCCTTCGAAATTAGCCTCTCATGATAATCATTCTGTCATTAATGTGTACACAGAACATTAATTGAATGATAAATGTTGAAGTCGAAGATTAAAACTTACATTCAATAACTGTGAAAAGACATTTTTCAAAAAAGTTATACGACCAACTATTTTTAGTGACTTTCTGGTCTTGAAAAAACCCAAAGGAAAAAAAAACAATCAAAAAATTGTTCTATAGTGAACGTTTTCGCGAATATAACGCGGTTAAAATGTCTCTGGACGAGCGTAGAGTGTATTGGACAAAAGCCACTTCGCGCGGAGTCCTCGATTATCCGATTGTTCGTCGGCGCGGCTGATTTCATCGAAACGAGGGCATTCTCTCGCCCAGAGAATTCCACCCTCGGTGTAATATTATTTTCTGTACACTTTTTCCGATGCTCCGGAATGAAAAAAAAGAGCGAACTGTGAGTAACAAAATTTACGTCTCGTTGGTCAGACTAAGCGGATCATGCTATCGATACGTTTTGTTCACTCCTGCGTAGGCACGAATAATTCCATCGTACTGTCAACAGTAACGAAAATTTTGGATTAAACCTAAATAAATTTACGTACCTACAACTGCAAAATTAATTCATGCCATAATTCTTCTGTCTGAATTCTACCGTTGGACAAGCGGAAGTTGCTTTTAACGATTATAACTCGACTGCGAAGGTCGAAAGCACGAAGGAGCGAGTATGTTCGTGTATTTTGCTTTGAAGAGGCAAAACTGAGCGTTCCTGGGCCATAATGCCAGAGAACATACGTCAGGTACACGAGCATTTATCGTCAAAGTTGTTATACTTCGCCGTTTTCCCTTGGGTTATTGTCATCGTTTGCACACGTGGAAAGCCTAACAACGGGCCGAACAAACACCTATTGTCCCAGAGCTAAAAGGGCGCAACTTTTATCAGGGAAAATGTACGAGTCGAGCGCCTCTTACCTTCACAATGAACACGGATACGCGCTTTATGGTGTTTGACATTCGTGAAAATGCCAGGCAGAAACGTCAGTTTCATTGTTGCATTTGCAGCAACAGCAATATTCCTATCTCCATGTTGCAGCAAAGCGATCGATGGCTCAAATGTACAGGCTGTTCAAAAAATGACATCAATCATTTTTTACATAAGGTCTAGCACAGAGTTTAGAATAGAAGTGTCAGGTAGGATTCCGTTTTGTGATGAAAACATACCAAAGAATATTCACCAATGATCATAATGTCTAATTATGGGATCAACCTAAAGCCAATGATGGCAACCAATCCTGGTTAACCGTAGTGATAATCCTATTATCAAGCCAGGAATTACTATGAAAAGTATGTATAGCCAACGTAAGATTGAAGACATTAACTAACCAACTGTTAGAATTAACAACTTGGGCTTAAATGACTGCAACAGACATCAATAATTACCACCGTAGCGCATCACTTGAATTTCATATAATGATCATTCATTTAGCAATGATACCAAATCAATGACATGGTACTAGGTATATATTGGTTCATTTGCAGAACGTTTATATGACTTGCCAATTATTCAGTCTTGAATATGGACTAATTGGAATCAACTACACGCTCATTAGGGAATAATTCATCACGGATTGTCTGATCATTTTATGCTCGATAAAGTGACACGTCAGAATATTGATTTCAGAATTTAATAGAGGTTGTGATTCATGTTGTTCCGAATGTACTTTTTCGGGACACCCTATACGGCAATGTGTATATTTTCACGTCGGTTCGCGACGCGTTTTCGGAGCCCACAAGCCGATTACGGTCATTCGGACAATGTATGTTCGAGGAATATTCTCCCGATATTGGCAACGCTGACAGCTAGCGTATAGTCACCGTACCACAAACGACGCATGGTCATCTTTTATTCCCAACGTTAACCGGCGCACCAGTGAACGGGCGAACGATCGAAAGAATGGACAGGAAGTAGAACTACACGGGAAAGGAAAAATAACGGTTGGTATAATATTGAAAACTTTTGGAAAACAACTTCCACTTTTGTCAAAAACCAAAAAAAATATTCGGATTTGTAAATTTTTCTTCTAGGCTCAAAATCCTGAGGAAATAATTTTCATTTCAGCTCTCGAGAAATTCGCCAGAGATTCTCCGGAGGCTTTATCTTCGTGCGAACTTCGAGAGGGTTTCCGGTCTCCTCGGTCCATCGAGGAATGATAAATCGTTCGTGAGACTCATCCGTCATTGTCATAAGCAGAATACCGCGAGAACCAGCCGAGAGGGAAAAGCGTGCTGCTGATCTCTCTGAGAGTTTCCGTCGGTTTTCTTCTCGCGTAATCGAGCAGAGAAAAAGACGAGAGAAGGGGGAAAAACGAGGAGAGAATATTACGAGAAAACCTGCGCAGGGAATCGTCCGTTTCTCTCGTGATGTCGCGCGATTCCGGCGAGAGAACAAACGCGTGTTATCCGCTGATAATATTCCACGAGAAACTACGATCCCGCTTACTCACTGGGAGATAATTACCAGTGGCGCCTACTCTCCGAACTTTCGTCGAAAAATCCCTTTCCCTCGGCGCCTACTCTTCATGGAATTACTCGCTCTGACAGGGAGCCAAAAATTGGATTTTCAATCGAATAATGGACTCTTGAAGTCAGTTTTTTACGATAGAATGAAAAATTGAATTTTTAATAAGTTTCAGAACTTTCCATCCCTAAAAAGGTTCGTGACATCCTTCTAACCTAATTCATAATCAATAACAAAGATCTTATTGATCTTTGGACAAAAACCTAACACGTCCATAAAATTGAAGTTTATTGTTCCGGTGAATTTTTGCTTTGAGCCTGATTATTTTCGTTTCGATTATTGCTCCTGGCGTGGAGAAAGAAGAGAAAAAGGGGATCAAGGAAAGATGCGGGCGGGAAAATCATAGAGAAGAAAACGGATGAAAGCGCGCTATTCTCGTCGTTCTTACAACGTATGCGGTCTTTCATCGGGTTACGGATTAACGAGCAAACGCAGACTCGTCTGCGAGCTCGGCAGCGAGTAAAGCGTCATGTGTGTACGTCTATATAAAATGTCTGTCTATTCGTAACGCCCATACTTCTCTCGAGCCTCTTCGTTTATACGCGGCGTACATCATAAGTGCTTACTCTTAATTTTATAAATAGAAATTACACAGAAATACGGACACTTGTACAAGCTCTCCATCGCCATATCTTTCAAATTGCGTCAATTAACGACTTCTCATAAAAAGTACCAATTTCAAGAAAATACAGTAATTCCAAATCTACCGTTCTGACAAAGCAATGAGAACAAATTTAATACCTTTATGGCTCGTTCATATGCGAACAATAAGGTTTTAGCAAAACTATGATTTTGATGGGTTTCAAATGTACTGTTCGTTGTTGTGATCGCTTGAGTGGGTTCGTGGGACACCCCCGAGCAAAGTACGTCAGCTAGAAATGTTCCTCCAGAATTGTATGAACAAGCATGCATCTAACTTTTGCGCAGACGCCCAACAAACTTCTCAAAAAAGGCAACACATTAAAGCTCTTGATCATCAACTATGACTGCATGCATGCGACTGTTTTCAATTCTCTAGTAACAAAGCTTTGTATAAGATGAAACAGAATTGTTGGGTAGTAGTAGTACGGGTTTTCACTCAGGTACTTTGAAGAGAGTGTGGGGAGTGAGAAGGAAGGTGCTAAATGGAGAGGATGATGCTAAAGCAAAGGGATCCTATGGCATATATGGACCCGGGGCTTAGCGACAGGCGAGTCCTAGTGAAAGGGGATTATCAATTGACATTATCGTAAATTATTATTATTGTTGTAATTAGCTTCAATGATAGTTCATAGAGAGATCTGCTGGATGGGTTCAAAGAGGTCTTACAATTAGACATTAAATTGGAAGAGTGCCAGACACTTGGCAATTTATGGAATTTGTTAGAGGAGTCCTTTTGGTATTATTTTTCGGTCATTAAAGGAAAAGTTCCATTAGACGAATGGTTGTTTATTCGTAAAGAAAGGATAATGGAAGAAAGAAGATTGGAGCGAGGGCTCTCGCGTTTCCTTCATTTATCAAAGGGAACAATGAGGGTGGAGTTTCTCGTGTTCAGTTTCGTGCATCGACACAGTTAAGGATTATAGGTGAGAAGAGCTTCGTGCCGAAAGCTCGACGGGTTCTGATGAGGATCCGCCAGGATTTTCCGATCCGTCGATGGCCCAGAGCCGAGGGAGAAAACTTTGGGAAAAAGAGTGATAAAAACAAGCTAAAGGAAAAGTCCAAGAAGAAATGATTGAAAGAATTTATTCGAAACTTTCTTACGATTTTTTTCTCTTGAAATTCTTTGCCGAAATTTCTTCTGGAAATACTCAAAATTTCTTCTTTCCCGATAAAATCTCACAAAATCCTTCATCAAGTTTGAAAACGACCAAAAAATTGATGGAATTTTTCGAAAGGAGATAAAACTAACTCGAATCCCTGATAGAGACTTCGAATTGGAATGGAGGAAAGCGTTGTGGGAGGAAATAACCCGATCCGGTAGCTTTTCAATTAAATTCGAAAGTTGTTGTTTCCCTGACGAGAGGCTGGAGGAAACGGGAGGAAGAATTCCCGGAGAGAGAAATCGAGTGCGCGGGAAAAGTGTGAAAAAAGAAGAGGGGAAAAAGGAAGATAGAGGCAAGAGGAGGAAATAAAGCAAGCGGAATCGAAGCGTTTTCGCCTCTTTGCCGGCTTCTTCCGATTTTCGCAGCGCACACAAACATTCGACGTTTATGTACTCTCGGCTGCGCTCGTTTTTCTCGGTTAGACTATCAACCCTTATCGCTCTCCATGGGAAACTCTTTTCCCGAATCGTTCGATAAAGGAACCATCTTAACCGCAGCCTCTCTTGTAAAAAATATCTATACATTTTGTTCCCTTTAGCCTCACTTTTTGCCCCTTTTGTCTCGATTTAAAAGTAGCCTGGACTCTTCTCTCAACGATGGACCGGAAGTGCAACTTTACGTTTTTTCTACTTTCCTCGAATCTTCCTTTCCACCCCTTTTATCCTTCCACGGTATTCCGCTTCGGCTGTTCAATCCTTCTTGCGAACTGTCCGAAAAAGGTCGTAAAAGGGTTACAACTCTGGATCGGATATCAGACGCTTTTACCGCCACTTCTCCAACCTTTCCGTTTCTTGTCTTGATGCAGGAGAGCTTTTAATCAAACCTGGAGTTTTTATTTATTCGAAATCTTCAAGATTCACCCATAAACTCGAATCGTTTTAGGATAAGTGGACTACGAAGGCTTCGAATTTTTACATCTTTCAATCTTTCAACTTTAATGAAAGCAAGCTGCACCATTTTCTACTCTTTCTCCTTCTTTCTGCGTTGGTCTTGTCCCAAGAACCGAGCGTTAATAATAATGAGAAAGCTGGAAGCCGAGTAAACATTCGTGTATTAGTAACTCGCGTGAAGAAGGTCCAAGAAATAAAAAAGGAAGAGGGCAGCAAAGAATAAAGGGGAATATGAAGAGAGAAAAAGGAAAGTTGAGAGTTTGCTCGCGTTATGTGTACGCAACCCCATGACAAATTACACCCTAGGGTTTTATTGTTGTTCTTCTTGGTTCTTGGCTCTTCAACCTTTTCCTCTCCCTACTTCTCTCTTTTTCTTTCCACCTCTATCTCATTTCTCTCTCTCTCACTCTTTCTCTCGTTTATCCCTTATTTTCTCGTACGTGAGGACGTATTCCGGTGCAAGCTGCGCTTTTCCCTGTAACTCCTCATACCGCTGGGGAGAACTTTCTTCCACTTTCTATTCCCTATCTCTCGTCCCCTTTCGGAGGCTGAAACGACTCCAACATTTTCTTCATTTCGAAAGAGCGAGGGAGACAGAATGGGGCTAATTAATATTTTCTCTCGGTCGGGTCAGTGCTCCGCCACCGGTTGCTCCGATCATTCTCTCTTTCTCTCTTCCACTCTCTCCTTTTCCAACCCCTTCTGGCTCCAAGTTTCAAAGTTTAACTTGTCGGATAATGCTCGGCTATAGTCTCCCTCGATTCCAACAACTACAAGGATCTTTTACTTCCCTCTTCTTTTCATTCTCTTGCTCTCTCCTTTCATACCCCAACCGACTCCAGAAAGATATTGGTATAAACTTTCGCCGGAAATTAAAAGATGAGTCGAGGCTTCCCCTCCTAACTCACTGTTTGTAAACATTGTTCGAGATTCGAATTTTTAATATGGTATGTATGAACTTGGAACGGCAAACATGACAACAATGTGAAAAATTGCTTTTCTTACATATAGAAGTGATTGTAAGTATGTTGCGATGAGATTTGTTATCGAATGTAAAATTCCTTCCTTCACCTGCCATGATGGACCTTGTAGGACCCTTTTGATTCATTCTACAGGAGATAGGAATACGGTTATGGTAGACATATGCACTGTGAGAACACATATTCTTATTCTTTGTTCTTCATTAACTCTAGAGCACTTTGGAAGGTACGTCTTAGCCAAACGAAATATTCTTCTAGACTAAAAACTAAGGACTGCAGAAACCAAAAATAAGGATCGGTCCTGCGTCAAGTATTTATCGTTCTGGACCTTCAAGAGCGTAATACGAACTGTAATTCTGTAGGTAGCATTCTCGGAAACGTGAAAGATTCATTTTTGTATACTAAACTATATATACTATGTACATATATTTTCAATATTCCAACACATTCGGATTTATTTGTTCCTCGATAGTCAGCTAGTTCTTACAAACCTAGCGAAAGAACTGGACGATCGATTTGAAGGGATGAGAATGAGAAGACAGTAATGCTGGAAGACCACGAGATTGTGATTGAAAGATCCACTGATGCCAAATAGAATTCCAATTTCAACAGTATTCGTTCTCAGATTGCTAGACGGATAACGGTCCTTCTTCACGATTGCAGTTGATAAGGCACACTTTGAGGTCAAATCAAAATGACCGGCATACATCTTTCCGTGAAAAAATTGCCAATCCTTCAAGTACGGCCAACGTCTGTATCAGTACTGGCATTTTGTTCTTGGTGATCAGGGTTGGTCCTGTACTGGTTATTCCAAATCCTTTATGCAATCGATGTTTCAGTGTATCAATGAACACCTTTCCATAATTTTGGGTCTGGAATGGATTCTAAGCTATTGATTTCACTCCTTTTTGGGTATGAATAGAGTAATGAATGATTCAACATCTGTATCTGTATGAAATAAATTTCCAATAGTGGGGTGATGAACAACTCAGGACTATTAATGGTGCTGAAGTTTGCATCGTTGGAGTCCAACAAAATTTCAAAATCATCCAATGCAGTTGACTTATTTTTTATCACAGAGAGCTTTTTTCAAAATTACTTTTTGACTTTTTGAAAAAAGTTTCTTTGACAAACGCATTAATGTACTGAATATATTTCGTTACCTAAAGGATTTTTGTAAACTACATTGTTCTTGTTAAATTCGGATTTTACGTTAAAACACTAGGAAGCTCAGGATAATAAATAATGATATCGAGAGTATATCGCGAAGGAGTAAGTGAAGCCGATGGCTTCAGAGAGATACAAAAAGAGAAAAAGAGTGAAAAGGAAGAAAAGGAAAAAGGGGATTCTTATCGAAGCACTCTCATCTCCATCCTCACTTCGGCGAGTGTATTCCGGAGTGCGCACACTCCCAAGGAAGAATAAAGGATCGCCAGGGACACAGGACCAGAGATAAAGGAGAAAAAGAAATAGGTTTCTTTTTTTATACACTTATATATTTTTATACACATATAAGTATATTCCAAACCTTTCCTCTTTACTTTTTTTTCGCCTTCGTTTTTCCTCTTTCTCAGAGCGTGTGCGGGGAAAATCGGGGGTTGGTTAGCGACGCCACCTCTTCGGTCTATATCTCTTTTTGACAAGCTGATGTAGCGAATGGAAGCGCCTCTGACCAAACAGGAAAGAGGAGAGAAGAAAGGAAGAGAAAGAGAGAAAAAAAAGAAATTCAGTGTACTCGGCGCTTACCACTCGTATATCTCGAAAATTGGATTCTTCGGAGATTCGAACAGTGATAAATTCTTTCACGCGTAACCCACACGAGGAACCCATACACGCCCCTCTTTCCTATTTTTACGTCTGCCTCAATTCTCTCCTATATTTTTCTAAACTTTACTCCAAGTGGATTTTAAACTCGCGAACTAGACTCGACTCTTGTTTAGTCTCGTTTTTTTTACGCGGCTATTTATTTTTGGAAAATCACGAGTGCTTTTAATCAAGATATTTTTCAAGACTTCCGTTTACGGGGAAAACTATTCGGCGAGAGTTTTTTGCATAAAAAATGAATCGACGAGAAAAGTTAATTCCAAGATTCCGAATTTTTCTTCTTATCGTTCGATTTCCACGGTAGGAAAAAAAAACGTATAAAATATAAATAAAAGTTGGCAAGTGGATGAATAGAGCGTGCAGCCGGACCGTCGGGAAATCGGTGCAGAATTCGCCCTCCCCCGCGAGAGGCCGGTTCGGCTCTGCGCTCGGCGAGGCGCAATAACTTTCCTGCCATAAATTTCCGGACGATAAATCGCAGCGGGTCGCGAATGGAGCAGGGTTCGAGAGGGATGGAAAAGCCCAAGGACAGAGAGAGCGAGAGGAAGAATCGAAACTTTAGATTTTTTTTTTGCTTTCTTCCTTTTATCCGAAGAGAGAGAAAGCTCTTTCCGGGACGAGCGCAATTAATACGAGGGAGCTTCGCGAATAAACTCCCTCTACCTGTTTCATCTCGGAAATTTCAACCCTTTTTTACTATTTTTCTCATTTTCTGCGATCGCACTTCCGTATGCATGAAACATATTGATGCAAACAAATGTATTCAACCGCGGTCTCTTGGATTATAAATTATATTGTCGAGAGAAAATGAATATTCTAAGTATACATTTTGCTTTGAATTAAGTCTACGTTTTACTAGAAATTATTTCTAACGCGATTTCGTATGCATGAAGCTCAAAAAAAAAAAATTATTAGCTAACTCTTGAATTATAAAATTTATCGAGATAAAGGCTCTGCATATATTTCTCGATGATGAATTATGTATAAGTTATTATAAATGTTAATAACTGGTTTTTCATTAAAAAAATAAAAGTAACGTTTTAGTGTTATTATTAATTATTTTCAGTATTTTTAACTATTTTTACATCACTAAATTTCCTTGAGGACAGAATCGCAAAGAAATGAATAAAAAATCATATCAATGAATAAATTTTATTATTTAACCACGAATCTTGATTTGAGATATTCAAATTATGTTAAAAAATGAAAATAAAAAACCATAACGTCGCTCTACCGCACTCGACATATTTGTTTGCTCGGCGAGAGGACCGTTCTCATTTTTTTAAGCAAAACTGAACCCTTTTTTCAGGCAACCCCAGAGGGCGAGGGAAAACTTTTCCCATCTGGCACACGACGATTTCGAGGTGACTTTTTTCCTCCTTACCCCCGGACTACACTTTTCTCAGGATATCGGAGCCTACGTACACAGAGGGAAAACCGTGAGGAAACGGAGATACAAAAAGCTCACAAAGTGACGAAGCAAGAGCAAACAAAGATCAAAAAAAATAAAAATAAACAAAAAATAATATTATTCTCTGTAAAACCGTACGTGAAAGTTTCCATGCATAGTCAGGAATCGAAAGGGATAAAATGTGAAAGGCGAGCGAAGAGAAATACGCGCAAGGGCGAATACAAAACTTTCTCGTTAAATTGATCGCTCGACCGGAAGTACGGAGGGCGGAAAGCGCCCTTTTGTCAGCTTTACGCCTTCGTTAAAATTATATATCGATTTTCCTTTCATCCCTGAGGCTTTTCGTATACTTCTTGCTTCTTGAGAGCGAATGAACCGAGGAGACGGAATAATAAAGAGTCTCGATTCAGCGAGCGATGAAAGCCCTTTTCAAAAGAAAAAAAGAAGAGAGAAAAATGACACAATTATTATTAATTAAAAGTTACGACGCATCTCGACACGAGGGAGCTTTTTAAAAAAAATATCGAAAAGTGGAAAAAATAAGAAATTCAGTCAAATCGTCAATAAATTCAACCGCAGAGAGTGTTCTTCGGTAAGTGACATTCCATAAAATTTATCAGAACCTCATCGACCCTATTTGGCGACCCCGATAGCCGGAAATTAGGAGCGAACCTCTCGACACACTTTTCTCCTTCCCACCCCTTCGTTCCTTTCTCCATTGAAATCTCGCGTGTTTGTTTGTACCAAGGGTTTTTTTCTCTCGAGGGCTGTTTTTTTTTCGAGTGATCATGAAGAGGTTTTTGTCGAATGTCAAGAGTAAGGTGGCGAGAAGAGGAAGAAAGCGAACGGAATTTATAGGCGAATGAAAGCTAGAAAGGGGAAAGGCAAGAATGCATCGCACTTTCGAAACAACGTCCTGTGTTTGCCATTCTTCTTGTTGCCTAAATAAAGAGCGACTCGAGACAAAAGAGCTTCAACCCCGAACTGCTCCTTTCATTCTTTTTAACCCCTTTCCAGAGCCAGGATCAAAAACAAAGGATCAACAGAGGATAAAAGCTGAAGTGCGATTTTTTTAAAAGTTTTTTTTAGAAAAAGAAAATTAGTACTTTATTTCAACCACGATGGCTCAACTTTTTTCCAAGCCCACTAAATAGCTGTTCAGCGTACAAACAGCTTATATAATACCCAAAAAAGGTCAAAAGAATTCTTTGATGGAGTTTTCAAAGACAGAAACAAAAAAATCATCTCAAGTCCTTTTATGGTTGATTTATTAATTATTTTGTAAATAATAAATTGTAAAAAATAAATAAGTATCACTTATTGCGGTATTTTCTCATAGTTGAGGGGAAATAAATCATCGATATTAAGGATGTATGCCCAAAATCACGAAATTAACTTTAAACACTGAATTTGAAGTATGTTGTAGAGTGAATCACGCCGCTTCGATTGAAAAAAAAAAAAA
>JAPYYX010001121.1:0-30746 GCA_030522605.1 Cremastinae sp. B BG-2022a | reverse complement strand
TTTCCCTAATAAACATAAGCTCAAAAACCGCATGCTACAGAGATAAACTATAACAAAATTCATTGATTTGGGGGCCTGTATAGAACTACCTTAACACTTTGAGTGTTAAAAATGTTGGGGGTCCATTTTGGCCCCCTCACCTGACCCTATATGATTGTTATGTTGATTAATTTTTTTAGCATTGTGACTGTAGAAAAGTGAAGAGGTTTCATTTAAAGTCATATATCAATCTTCATTATACTCGTGAAAGTTTCGAAAAGGGCCTGGAGCGATTATTTTTCTATGATAGCAAATGGGAAACTGGAGGGCAATGCGTTCTCTTGTTTTTGACATAAAACGTTCAATACGTAACAGAAAATTGTTTATGCCGCTTCACATTCATTTTACGTTGGGTATGTGTGATATGAGCGAGCGTGCGTTGATCTACCGATGACTGAAATATCAATTAGCGTTTACTCGTTCGATCGAAACGTTTGGTGAAATAATTAGTGCGCGAATGGAAGCGACAATTTTGCTTCCAATATTGCACATGTGCACACGAGAACCTGTGCGTCGAACATGTGAATGCTTCACTCGAAACTTGCAAATTGGATATGTTTACTGACGCGAATCAAGAGACGTCCGCGCACAGGAGAAAAAAGAAGCAAAGAACGACTAACGAGCAAGAGAACGACATTTTCCCGGACATTTTTCCTATTTCATTTCAAACAACGCGAAATATTGTCAGAAAACGAGAGAAAATTTCATCAATGCAGCAAGATGGATTATGAAAAACGTGTAAAACAAAAAAAATCTCATATTAATATATCGACGTTGATGAGGGGATGAACGCGTTCAAGAACAAATATTTCTTAATATGCGTATTTCGGGGAATTTTCATTCAATCGAATAATTAATTCCGTTGATCGTACACGATGAAGGATGTACGATGCAGGTGAAAAAAAAATAAACTAAAAAGAGAGTGTGGCAGAGAAGAGCACCAGCTCGTTCGTCTATGCTTTCAGGATAATTATAATCAGCCAGCGTCACCACGGTGATAATCATATTGGTTGGATTAGTGAAGAGAGACGAAGGGGCTTGATTAAAGTACCTAACGATATCGTCATAATGGTTTTCGTATTCTCGTACACTCTCATCGGCTTTCCATCCTGCTCCGAGCCAATTGCGTTAATGCAACTAAATCGCCGCATTTTGATGGTGGATATTTTCAATATTGAGGAAAATTAAGAAGATTTTTTAAATCGTATTATTATTAAAAACTGTACTACTTCAAATGCTATTAAAATGAGAAAGGTATATCGAGGAGTGTTTAATTAAGATCTCATGGATTGACCGATAGTGAAAAAAAACGTGAATGAAAAACAAAACTATTTTTTCAGCAGTCGTGTATCATTATAAAGTCTTAAAATTGATTGTAATGCGTGGAAAATGTAGTCACATCGTCCTCGTTGCGAGTTTTTGAGTATCAAGCTCGAGGAAGATACTTTCCACTTGTTTCCTTCAACATTTCTGCGGCACACTGTAATACGCATGTGCCACTGTTAACTTTGAATTTATACGAGCTTGCAATATAACTTCCGGAGATATAACGACTCTTTTTCGTACGAGAATTTATGCGATAGAAGCACCATATTCGTCGGCGCATCGTCGTCGTCGTCGTCGTCGTCGACTGCTACTTTGCGAAGTAGCAAAGTACGAGAAAACTCAACGCTTTTATGGTGAATTTGAAAATGTCATTCTCGAGGGATACGAAAATTCATCTTACTTTGAATCTGTCCTACGCGGAAAAGTTTTTTTTTACACCTGCCAGAACTGAAAAGGAACGTGCATGAAAATGAGGCAAATATATTTTCTTGATGTTGGCCTCTTCTGCTTTCAACTGCACACGCCCGTCATTACTAACGTTTCGTCATTTCAGTCGCAGCATCCAAGTTTTAAAGTGGAACTCCAGAGAGATTTTTTTCTCGTTTTTATGTTATCGTTTTATGTTCCTTGGAAAAGAGAAAGAGAGAGAAAAGAAGAGAAGAACGTTGAAAAACGGAGAGTATTTCCCATTCACGGAAGACAATAAACGTTTCACTCGATCTTCCGTACACTCGTCGCTTTGTTTGATTGTCGACCACGTGATGCGCGCTACTCGAGCTCGAACGTCAAGAAATAATTGAATCTTCCATTATATCGAAAAATGATTGACGTTAAAACAAAACCCTGTTATTAAAAATCAATAAAAACAGCGATGGAACAAACTTCCGAGTCAATAACTATATTCAAAGTATAAAAAGAGAGAGAAAAAAATGTAAATTACGAATGGTTGTTTCAACTTGGAAATGGAACGCTCAATAAATTAGCGGACTAATTAACGAGATGCTTAAGTCTCGGTGAACGCGTTGAGCACTTGGTGTGAGATCGGAAGATCGAGTGGATGAGAATTCCCGAGAGAGAAAAGAAAGATAGGAAAAGGAGGAAAGGGGAAGGCGGATGAAAATGCGAAAGTGTCCTCGAGATCTTTGGCCAGTATCCAAATCCGCGCCCACCGATTAACATTTCCCTCGAAGCTGCGGCGAGCCAACGCGAGACGCGATATAGAGGTGGCAGCGGTTATAACCGAGGATTGGCAAAAACCGGACGTTTCGCGGTGAGTCATATCGGTCTCGGTCAGGATCGGGGTGTCGAATGCGATAAAACATTTAACCGGCTCGCTGACGATATGTGCGTCCCGCTATGTAGAAAACGTGAACAAAATATAAATACAGATATATCGGTGTAACGTTCGGACGAGATTTTTCAGTCCGACTCTATCGGAGATGTTCGGCTATATTTCAGTCGTTCGATAATAAAAGTTGAACCGCAGCTTCGATAATGGCCCCAGACATGGCAAACATATCCGAATAAAAAGTCCCTAGAGCGGGTAATTGCCGGGATAAAAAAAAGAACAATTCTACACATTCTAACGCAAAAATGATAGTCGGGTACATGATAAAAAAAGTATATAATCAAATCAATTTACGCGATACACATCCATGTTACTTTCGATTATAGTTTCTCTATCAGATTTTCCAATTACTATATTGTTTGTCTGATTGATTACAAGAAATCAGTCACACTTGCAAAGGATTCTATCAACCTTTTTTACATGCATAACCTTTCACATTGATATATCGGAAAAGATATCGAGTCGGAAAATGAGAGTAATTCGGTTTGTTTGATTTAAGAAAAATGAAGAAAGAAAGGAATTTATTTATGTCGAAGGTAAAGAACAAGTTGGAGGTTAGTTCTGTTCTGATAGCATAAACATTGTACAAATTTAACATCCAGGGTTTCGAGGGCCGAACGCTATTTGCTAGGTGTTCCAGAGTTGGACTTTGGATACTCAATAATGCAGAATCGAAGAGCCGGCGGTTGTAACTCGCATTGGTCACGGACCCGTAAGAAGTGAGACGAGAATGCTGCCTACAACTTTTTGGCCCTGTTAAAGTGGCGCAGGCGCACACTCGGCGAAGTGTGCTACAAGGCAAAGTAGTGGCGAGTTCCAGCATCCAGACTTACGTACGTGAAAAGGAGGAAATACCGAACGGGAGAGCACGAGCGCAAGTGCATATGTGAATTTTTCAAGGGTTCTTCAATATCGCCAAATACCCGATGTCTCTGTACACATATACGTATGTGAAAGTTATGGTGGAACGAACTGAAAACTTTCGGAATGAGATAGTCATTTGTAAATCCGTGAGAACGCTTTTTTTTTAAACAAAGAGCGAAGCACAAAATGTGTATAGATTGTTTTTGAACAAATCAGATTTGCGTATCGCGAGTCACAGAGCTCTGGATCGAAAGTTATAGTTGCAACTGCTATTCAGTATACGTTTTTCTATTTGGAAAGTGAATAGAAAAATTTGACCAAGGAATAAAGAACGTATCTTGGGCTATAAAATTTCACATGAATTTTTCTTACACGGTTTGTAATCAGATTTGGAGAATGTCTTCGGAGAGAAATTTTACATTTTTCGTTTTTCTTCGATGCTTACCGGAGCTCGGGAGCAGGTTTATTACGAGGGAAGCTCTGACGCAAGGGTGTTATAAACTCGGTATGTACGAAGAGAGCGGAGCGGAGCAGGGAAACAATTCGTCATAATTAAACTGACAGGTGCGAAAAATGGTACAAGCGACGGGTCTGGCGCGGAGTAACACTGCGCAGTATCTCGTTTCTGTTCCGTGTGGTCGTACAGTAAAATCCTACGAGCGATACACGGGCTAAACCGATATAACTGAAAAACTGCAGATACCTACGAGGAGACCATAGCCAGCAGAAGCAGAAAGCTACTCTATCTCGGCTTCTTTACATAGCCTTTTGGTATATAAGTGAAAGATATCGCGCGTGTGTGTGTGCAAGGAAAAAGGTTGGTAGTCTTGGAGCTTTCGTGCATGGAAGTGCAAGAGAATTTTACCCTATTTTTTCGCCAGTCGGTTCTACCCGAACGAACCTGACCGTCGTGGATAATTCACAAGGATTGATATCTAAGGCTGGTAGCACACGCCTCTCTGTATCTCACGTAGACTTCTCATCCCATCTTTTTTTTTATCCAAGACGGAGAGGTTGAGCAACATTTTCCCAATCCCAAGCTTTTGCACTCCTAACTCAGGTCGGGATCGGGAAAAGAAGTAAGACGCTGCTGGTACAAGAATTGCGCAAGGAGCTTGCGGGTATCCCGTGAAAGTAGGTAACAGAAATGGCTGGGGGTGAATCGAGGGTAAAAGGACACGAAGGATGAGGGTACAAGCTACCAGTCCGAGTTTTCTTCACGCCGCCTTGAATACCGTTTTGTGCTTCGAACGAGAATCGTAACAGGGGCGTTTATGCGGGTAACTCCTCTCGTTATCCTCCGCTCTCAATGACGACGTATCACTTTGGTGAACGTCTTATTATTATAACCAAGACCCTAGCAGACTTCTCTAACTACTCTGGGAGTTGCCCGCGATTCTCAGTCTCTAAACCTCTTTTTTCCGCCTCGACATTCAGAGAGAACTCTCTCGCTCATTGTGTAATTATTGGATTGGGGCGCGGTTCAAAGAGACGTCGAGAGCTGAGAGCATACCTGCTCGGGCAGGCTATACAGAGCACAGATTAGAACATCCGGAACGCTGTTGAGCTTGCGAAAATACAAGCGTTTCCCTTTTTGTAACGGTGAAAAATAATCAGCGCTAATTTCCGCGTGAGACTCGAAGCTTGTTATTTATTCTCATGTGGATGAGAAAAGGTAATTGAGACTGCGAATTTTCTTCTTTACTTTTTTCTTCTGCAGAAAAATTTGGAATTTTATTGTTCTGAGAATAGCTCGTACATGCGGAACCGGAAAAAAGGAAGAAAGCGGTTCATACGAAAGGCAGTAATCAAGTAAGGTTTTTAATACACGAACATGTAGAACTAGCGAAATTGGGTTTGGAAGCGAAAAATTATTTACCGCCCGTGTGAAATAATATAGGATCGCACAGTAATAGTGGAAATAAGTGGCCCAAAGCAGCGGGAGTTAGGCAAATATAACGCGCGTTACTGTTCTACTTTTGCGTCGAGAGGATGATGCAGAGGAGCCGATGTTCGCAGTAACGAGCACCGAAGAGTTCTCGTCCTCCCATCTGCCTCTCCTGCATGCTTGGTAATAACCCTTCTTTTTCACCGACCCTGGGGACGTCGAGGAAGCGTGGCAGGGAGAGAAAAAAAAGAGAAAAGAGAACGAGATCGGGCCCGTACAAATACGGGTGCGGGAATGGGCGAGCGGAAGCCAGAAAATGAATATACGTTTTCTCACTCGCAACGTGTACGCCAGGGACTTTTCGGTACTACCTTAATTTCGCGGTTGCCTCGAAAGTTAAATTACATTAAATACGAGGAGTGAGGCGTTCTTTGCCCACTATCTTTCTATCTTTCTCGAGGGGAGCCAACATTCCTTGTAACGGTACCGAGTCTTTCCCTTGGGTTTTTAACACAGTGAAAAGTCAGGACACCTTCTCTTTTTTCTCCTCACTCCTTTTTTCCATACTACTCGTATTCCGGGCTGTCGTCGTACTTTTCTGAAGAATCGTGCAGAAAGATCTACCAAGCCGCAAGTCCGCAGTGCAGCGACGCAGAGAGCTTCCTGATGAAAGATCGCACGGGAGCATTGGATACTCGATATATTTGAGAGAGATTTGCTTGAAGTGACGAAAAACAAAAACGAAATACGTCTCAAGACCAGTTGAGTGATTTCTTTCCGTACCAAGTAAAAGTATAAGAAACAGGTCTTATAGAATTTATTCGAATGTGTTTCCTGCGAATCCAAATTCATTCAGAGCTTTCACGTTTCATTCAAAGCGAAACACCATATTCTATGTCAAACATTTTTTAAGGCGTGAACTTGGATTTTTTGGTGATTTCGTTCTGACGTCAGGTGTGAAAACTGAAAATGTACACTGGGTCAAGATCCGGGACGAGAAAAAAGTTTCACATCCAGTCAACTCGTCTTGTCCGCGCTCACGTAGCTCTCGCCACCGAGCACCCGAAGCTTAGAGCACCCAGAGATCTCTATAATGCATGAGATGCAGACGCGACCCTTCTATCTTATGTATGATTGGCTATTTGGTTACCAAGTGGTACAAAGTGCCGTATACTACGGAGTACGCGAACAACGAGGAAACACGTCTCGGAGAGGCCTGTACATAGTACATTCAAAGAGCAGGGAAGAGAGTTCCGTAGGCGAGAAAATACGAATGCTGTGACCAGAATGTGATACTGCATAATACATATCATATACGGTGCTCGATGTAACATGTAAAACAGGAAAGATTGAGGCACAGCAGAGGAGTCACTTTGAATATTAATCCGTCCGTAGCCGGCCACGAAACAGAAATTCATGGACTCGTATAAATCATTCCTTGTGTACTGAAACTTTAAAAAAATATCGTGGCGCTGTTCACGTATATCGTCGGTTCTTTTTAGAGTTAGCAGTCTCATAGGGTTGTTCGAGCTTTATATGAAGTTACTCTTCTTGACCGGGACTCTGGGCAATATTTCTCTTACGAGTGATTTTTTTCTTTCTTTGGCAAAACTTGGTTTAGAGATGCTCCAAAACTGAGCATACTTAATCAAATTTTAAATATATCCCGGTAAAGTGCGGGCGTTTGTTCTTGTGCCAGTGAGATCAAAGTTCAAAAGGAGCTCGAACCGAGCGACGTAACGAGGCTCAAGAGCCTTTAAATCATTCAACGAGAAAATGAGGTCAGATTACGTGAAGAAGGTGGACGTGGTTCGAAAGTGGTGTGGTAAAGGATAAACCGATAGTGCGGTTCGAAAGTGATGTTTCAATAGAGGAATCGAAATTCAAAAGATTGGGTCCAGATTGGGTGCGCAAAAGATAATATAATTCTTGAAGCCCTCGAGCGACACTTTGCGCACTCACGTAACTCTTACGAGAGTCGTGGCCAAGTTGATCCCATCCTATCGGATTTACCTGAGGGCGTTGAACGCTTCTGGTTTCGAATGGCATCGAAGATTATCGCTCGGAAAGGTGTTCGCCGGAATCCTGTCTATTTCTACGACCAAAATGGAATATGCGTCTGAAGCGAACTCTCTTGGAGATTTTCCCACTGAATTCCGCAGTAATCAGCTATGCGAATTGTAGTCATGTGTAATATGTAATTCCGTTATGCTCGAGGGCTATATTGAGAAGACAGAACAAGGTTTCCCTTGGTGAAACTTCTCAATGACGGATACTCGTCATCCTTGGCAATTTTCAACGGACTCCGGCTAGGAGGCATTCGGGGTAGAATCTCGTCTAAGTTAAGAGTCTGGAATACCTTGCAAGTTACCGACTTTCATTAAACGCAACCTTGCGAAGTGAGCTTCATTGTCAGATGTTAGGATATATACAGTTACAAATTTTGATAAAAAATATTCATTTGCACAGTTCAATGAACAGAGAAGTTCTATTCGAAATCTGGCAGCTAGAAAGAAGTATAATATCGTGTTTTCTCCAAAGTCTTTTCAGTTCACCTTCTCCTCATATGCAATGTGACATTTCGATGTACCTTCCGTTTCACATTTTTCTTCGAAGCAGAGGATCTTAATAGAGTATAGAAGCCTTACTGCATATGTATGACTGATACACAGGCGGATCGCGAAAGGGTACCGCCAAGGCACGCGCGATCCACGATTCCACTCGATATGTATTCGTAGGCGCACGGGAATATACGCGGTGTTGGCACCGCCTGGCATGTGGCTCTGGGCGGATTTTCCGCTCGGCTCCAGCGATGTTACAATACATTGGGTGGTATATATGTGTGTATATACCCGAGCGACTCCTATAGACATGCAAACAAAACGCGGAGAACATCGACGAAACGTATCGGGAGTACGTGAACGTCGCGATTCCATGTGAGTACTTACATATAGGTGGTTTGCTTCGCGGCTTTACGGGGTGTCTGCATTATTTATGCTTCGGCAAGGTTCAACGACGCGCTCGCTAGGGCGCGCGGAATCTCACGCTTTCTCAGGTGCGGCTGGGACTATTCCTACCTCTCGACTCTTTGCCGAAGAACTGCCACTGGAATGGATCATGCTCATAATACTTCTATACCGATGAAACGCGCTCGCTCGTATTGTCTTTTCACCTCAATCCTCCTTTTCAGGCTTATCGATCTTTGGTGTTGAACAAGCGTAATACTATGGAAATGTTCCATTATTTTTTTCATCAATAGTTCTGCATACATAGGAAATGGAGTATTGTCAGTCCACATGCAAAAAGTTCGCGCAGACATACGAAATCACATTTCACGAATGCTATGCTCGAGTCATGCAATGATTCGGTGCAATGATTAATGGGGAGCGAACGTAGAAGACGATAATATTGCATCCGAAGATTTCGAAGCCTCGAGTTCTTTAGAAGGAGATCGATCGTTTCTTTTTTTAACTTTCAGATAAAAAGATTCGATAACTTGTATTTACCATTATGAAGAATTTAACTCAGTAAATCTCTCATAATAAGCTCAATTGTCATCTAGTTCAGGTTATTTTTAATTCCTCTCTAGATTCTTTCTGTTTTAGATCTATATTATCAATTAGCTTTATTGCGAAATCCGATAGCCGTTTGACTGGTATCCTATCCTAGACATATCATCAGGGCGATAGAATGGATTTAAATTACATAACTATCGATTGTACATGGGTAATATGATTTTATTGGCATGCATTAATCTTGAAAACGCTAAATGGAATAAAGTATACTACAGAATGAAACATTCTCTAACGAGTGCCAACTCGATCAATATCAATCTCAATACAAGTAAATATTAGAGGTAATGGGGAAATTCCTATAATGTGAATATTCATTCAATGTGAAGATTCTCAAAAATTCAATTTTTGATGGAACTATGGTAATTTGATGTCCGTAAGTATAGGAATAATGAATTTTGACAATGAATACCAAAAGTATTGAAAATTATATAAATAGAAATCTGTGATGCATTAATGTGATATGACCTGATTTCAAGTGTCGAACTTACTTTATGGTTCGGATTTTTGCGAAATATCAAAAATACATTTCTACATGAAAAAAAATACTTATAGAAAAATGAAAGCATGGAAGGTAGAGAAAATAAGAACTGAGATCGAAACTACAGGAGCTTTAGTGCAGCGAAACAACGAAATGTTTCATCCAGGCGGAGAAAACCTTTCTCAGAGCCGAGAGTCTTGGCAGCCCCAGGCTGGAAGAAAAGCGACTTGCACAACTCAAGATACTTGGTGTGGAGAAATTTTTTAAATCCGCTGCACTCCAGTGATTCGTTTGGCGAGTACTTTAACCCCTTTGATTTAGAGTTTCGACCACAGCTTCTTATTCTGTTCGCTTCGTCACTCATGCACACTTTTTCATGCACATTGGAACTTACGTTTTTAAGATATTTCGATTACTACTCAATATACATGTAGAATTTGAATTAATCTCTAAGCTGGTGGGGTTAGCAACGATGCTTCCCCGTAGATTTATCAATATATGTATGTAACGTAGTGTACAAGCTAAGTGACTGTGTTGCACAGCTAGTTCAACCGTAACATGACCTGCTGGAGCAATAGTAATGCGATTTTATCACCCATTCCTCTTTCACACCAGGAATATCCTCTTGAAGGGTCTTTCTTACCTAAGTGCAACCCTTGCACCATCTGTAATCAATCATACATTTTCACATAAGCATCCTGAAGCTGGTCGATTCAACAGCCTGTAGGCTTCTCCAAAGAGCCACGGGGATTAAGTAAATGTGTCTTTTAAAGGTCTGCTATTGATGTATAAAAGTTTAATGAAAGAGATAGAAAGATAGAGAGAAGCCGACTAAGGATCGAGTGGATAAGATTTTAGATCCCAATCCGGATTTTCCCACCTGGAAATTTTCTTTCAAACCACGACTATCTATCGATCGGGAACTCTTGAATTCCTAAGAATTGAGTTTTTGGGTGTAAGCGCAACTTTTTTATCTGAAGTTGATATCATATGATGAAGAATTTTAAGCGATCATGATTCAAAAACGTATTGTCGCAAGCTTCTCGACAATAAATAATAAGCATAAACTATATTTTAAGTATAGAATTCTGCCAAAGCTACTTTTCAGGGTACCTGAGAGTAGAGAAGCGACACCTGTATACAACTTTCTACCTCGGGACTTGTGCCATCTACTGTATGCCGTTGTAGCGACGATATAAAGGTAGTACGCAGAGCCCGTAGTATTTCCCTTGAGAATATTCCTGGAGAAGACTGGAGACGCAGACGAAGTAAAGTTGTGAGTCTGGTGGCTCGGTTCTTTCCTTTCTCCTGAGTGTATCCGAGTTTTCTCTTCTGTAGCTGCAAGCCTTTTGTGTTTTCTTCGCACTCGTTGCTAACAGTCTCGGAGTTGTTCGTCCGTGCAGAGCTAAAGAGACCACCGCACTTCGTCGCGTTCGCCTGGTCGGGTGAAGGAAGACGTTATTGAACGATATTCTTTCCAAGGAATGGCGTCAGGCCACATCACACCAAGTTCCCAACTCTCTTGACGGAGCTTTTCATGTAACAGTGTCATTCCTAAATCTGAATTTTTCATGTGACAATCATAACACAGAGCGAGTCAAGCTTGGGAATTCCTTATGTATGTACCTCGTCTACTTTGTTTACATATTTAGAGATTAAAGTTAACGGGTAGGAGAAACATAGGAGAAGCTCGTACCCAAGCAGCGAAGCTTGCATCGTGTATGATAACGAATTATCTTCCCGACATGTTGGGTAAACACGATAGTTATTGAGGACATAACTCTCCCGGTGCTGCACAAGGTCGTCCAGGACCTACTTTAATATTTTTTATCTTGCTTTCAACATTGCTTAGCTTTGAAGGAGTTTAGAGTCAATATTTTTTAACGGAAACTAGGACTGTTTTTGGTTGGGTAGAATTATTGGTCTATTTTTTGAGCTAAGCATCAACAACTATGGATCTTCGCATAGAGCATCACAAGCCCCTAAGGACCTTCCATAAAGGACTCAAGGTAAGCTGCTGCGTAAGTGCAGATGAAAGCAGAACTTAATATACGTACACAATCTATATACGTGATTTGGCATAGAATGAACATGTTCACTTAGGATACCCATTTCTGCTTTACATATGCATTCTAAAACTCGATGCAACTACGTTGGCTTGTGGGTAGCTTAACTTCATATCTGGAGTAAAAAATGTGGAAAACGTTCTCTCGAAGGTGATTACGTGTACATATAGGGATACGAATGTAGTTATGGAGAAGCTTGGCGACTGAGGGCGAAGGAAAGGAGTGCATAAGAGTGATACGAACGTATCTGTGCATGTACTCGTACGATTCAAAGAATTTTGAACGATTTACACACACCAAAATCTGTAGCAGTCCCTAAGCGCGTGTGTTAGTATACCGGTAGATGAAACCACTTCAGGAGGTGCACTTATATCCTTTGGGGTTTACAAGCTCACACAATGGTCTTTATCCTTCCCATCCGCAGCTCTTCATTCACCCGTTCATGAGCCCGGACGCGCAACTCTTGTTATCATCTCGGAACGACCATCCTTCGTGTACCTAGGCAGGGTCCGACTTTTCTCTATATTTTTTCTTTTGCTTGTCTAGCCAAGCTTTTTCGTAATTATCTAATATTTTGTTGATTTTAAGAGACACCGAGGATCCATTTTTCAAATGTATACAGTTGGATGAACATATACTCACACATTTTTCAGCTTCTGTTTGAGACACTTTCACATTTACTATTTTTTATTACATCTCAACGCTCTCGACTCTTTTATCACCTTTTCATGTTTAGTTCGAACTTAATCTTTTATTGTATTACGATTTTTATTTCTTTGGTACTTTTATGCATTATTTGCCCACCGTCGAAATTTTGATATAATATTTTAGAATATTCAAAATCTAAAAATGACTTGCCCGTATTTTACGTTCAACTCAAGGAAACTCATGTATCAGTTTCTCGCAGCATTAGTAAGACTACGGCTTATTCTTCAAGAATGAAGACATCATGAAAGCTATACCAAACCCGGCTTTACCAAAGAATCAAGAAAAGAATACGTATACGAAGGTATCAAGATATATTTATGCAGTGGCACATTGTTTGCCTAGTATATCGTAATATCTCATCTTGGATATAGAGACCTTTCTCGCAGCTTCTTTTGCATCTTTCCTGGCAATCCGTTGAGCGCACACAATGGATCTACGTGCCCATGCCCATACAGATTTCGCATCAACGTCGAGATGTATAGGAATCTGGAAATTCGTTCATCTACACGTATAACAAGAGTTTTTTGGTAGTTGTGATGCCTGTGTAGTCACCGGGGAAGAAAAACGAGCCGGCCATGCGCAGGCTACGGGCTTTGACGCGCTATAAAACTTGCTTCCGCCTTTCCCGTTAAAATAGTGTCGAAGCGGGACATTTGACGATCTACGCCAGCAATTCATCATCAGTCCTCCCAGATAAATCGTCTCGCGTTTCTCAATCCAATCTCATTCAGGCACATATAAATGGTTGTTCAAAGTTCTGACTCAAGTCAACAGTGATAAACACAGGCAGCCTGGTCCAAGGGCTTCGGACAACAGTGTGGCGTTTATTTAGCTCGTGCACGAAAGTGGTATGCGATTCATTAAAGTAGAGATAACAGGTGTTGGTTTGTGTGATTCGGTATAAAACAAGCAGTTTGTATCAGTTATTCGAAAGTTTCCAAGCCATTTGAACAATAATTGCCGGCATGGTATTGAAACCTTTCGGGTCAGTAGCTAATATTGCAGGTCGTTTTCGGCTAAATAGTGCTTAAACAATCACTCGTAGCTACTGATATACCGAGGAACATGCTCACGTTGCTTCATCGTTCGCCTTCGAACAGTTCCAACGGTTTCGCTTAACAATGATGACCCGGCTGTTTGGCCACAAGCTCTTCATGTTTACCGCAGTTGGTTCACGACGGGAGAATAGGTAGTTCACGGTTAACTAGCGGATGTGTTGTACACGGAAGCTCGCTGGGGCTCGTCGTCATGACCAACCATCCGAGTCTCGCCAGCCTCGCATACTATCGTTTCCCTCTCTCTTTCCTGAGTTCCCCGTCGCCTTCTCTCTCTCTCTCTCTCTCTCCCGACCGTGATAGTCTGTGCGCTCGTAGTGGAAGAGGTTGGAATTATTAACGAGCCACGACGCGCGGCATTCTCGTGTGCCGGCATTAATATATGAGGGCAATCGTCCCGCTGTAATACCCGCGTCTCACGCATTCCCGTGGCAGCGGTAATCCTCTTGGTTTGCGATGCTCTTTCTCTTTACCTCTCTCTTTCCACAGCAATGCAAACGTTCACGTGGAAGGACAAATAAATACACGTACGCACACTATCGTGATTCTACACAATCTACCATGCCACGTGTAATATCTTAGTGGAAACTACACACCGGGCCAGAGGGGAATGCAAGGGAACCGGAAAAAGTCCCCGACGATAATTCCACGGATTATTTCCGGTGGAGAAAGTACGGCAAGTGGTTGAGCAGTCTTGCGCTATGTATAAAGCACAGGTCTACGCGATGAAATTGACTGTTCCACCACAATTTCAGCCGGTGGCTTCTGCAACGAAGAGGACAGCTTTACGGTGGTCCAGAAACTGGTTACCATCGCCCGGTTTCACCGTTACGCGCAAGTAGTACAAACGGAGTTTGTGCTGGCGACACATACTCGCCTAGCATTGTTGTCTCTCGGGCGTGTAACTCACGCTCCCCCGACTCGCTGTCTCTTCGAGCCTTTTCGGAAGCTTGCGCCATTTGCGTTGAAGCTTTATGAATTTCGGCTTTTTACTGTCTTGCCGGGGAGTGCGCAAGCGCTTTGCGCATCAAAGCACAAACGTAATGCATATTTATGCAAGAATAAACGCATAAATGTACAAGGCAAACAAACATCGTCGTTTCTTCTCTTCACGATTCTCCTTTCCGTGTTCTTTATTTTCAAAAGAAACGAGAGAAGCAGAGAAGCTTTCTACCCTGAATATTTTCTGTTCACCATTCGACTCCTACATCTATTCGACTTTCTCGATTTTGCCGAGTGGCTCCTTCACGCACCCCATCCCGGAACCAGATTATCCAAGCGTGATAAAATCGTGCAACTCATACTTGTATGAGGTTTCGCATCCACACATTCTTACAAAGTATATCTCGTGAATCCTGCGAAAATTAATGTTGATATATTACTAAATTATT
Organism: Cremastinae sp. B BG-2022a; assembly: GCA_030522605.1. Classification (NCBI taxonomy): domain Eukaryota; kingdom Metazoa; phylum Arthropoda; class Insecta; order Hymenoptera; family Ichneumonidae; species Cremastinae sp. B BG-2022a. The sequence goes on along the minus strand of JAPYYX010001121.1, from coordinate 16,008 downwards.
CAATATATAAGAAGTTACTGTTCACTTTTGAAAATGTGTTCATTATAAACTCTTTAATTGAGCTCCGAAAACATAAATGTATAGACTGTTAGTGACTTTGTTAAAAGTATTACACTCCGTAACATTGATATTAAATTTTAAAATCAGAATATGGTTGTTACAAGGATTACAATCTTTGCAATTATCAGTATTTCTAAGAAAGACGCTATTTGGTTATTTCTGTATATTTATAGACAGATTAAAAACTAGATGCGTTCGCAACATACAGTTTTCACTTTTCAGGAACACTCAATTTTTGTAGAATGTACAACCCCATGTAGGAATTCTCTCTGACAGCGAGCTCTATGATCACACCACTGTCCATTCACTCTGGGAGCGCTGGCTCAAAGTACGAATTCAATTTGCATTTCGAACTCGTTGTGTAATCTGCTCGTCGCTTTCAGGAATATCGACGATGCTTATGCGATTTGAGGCTCTGCGATCCCGAGTCATTGGTAGGGGTAGAATAGAAGAGTAGAATAGATGTGATAAGAGTAGGGAGAAAAGTAAAAATATTGATTCTCCTCTGTCTTTGTCACTTATATTTTCTATGCATCAAAAATAATTGCAAAAAATACTTTTCACCGAAATAATAAGGCAAATAACGAATGAGTTTTTTACGTAGAAAGTTCTTTAAATCTTTTTGTAGCAAAGAAAAAAAATGAACGTTCTGAATAATAATAACGAATTTCGTTCCCTGCTGATTTTGCAACCTCAAATGATTTACTGTGATGGTTTTGTTATTTAAATCCGCCCTTACTAATAATATAAAATTCAATTGCATTCAATTCCTCTTTTCATACTCGGAAATGCTTTTTGATAACACACGTAGCTCGCTTTATGAACAGTTCACGTCATGACTATTTCCTATATATCCCATATCATTCGGTCCTCTGATTCTTGACTGAGAAGCAAGGCAGTATGCATTCGCAAATTATCTTAATTTGTAAATTATTCAATACGAGAGCATTTCCCTGTGCCAGGCTGAAAGTTGTTTTTACGAGCACTTTCAGCGTCACTATCTCTCGTTTGCTGGATGCATGTGCGCTAGCAGGGGAACCCATTACCATTAATACTTAACGAGAAGTTTCTTTCGAGTTGTGAGGACTTCATAGCCCAGCTTTCTAAGAATACAGCTATACGCGGTCATTTCAGGGGTGTTCCAGTTACGCCCAAAGCCTCCACGATCATTTCGCGCAACAGACGGTAAAGTTTGTGATAAATCTTGCTGATTGCTGGAATTATCGATCGATGTTAAAAATATGGTTCTCGGGGACTATTGGGATAAAATTCTTTCCAGTTCGTACAAGAAATTTCTTGTTCGACAAAAAACTATTATCGATTCAGAGACCCGATTGGTTGTTTTCTCCTAATCTTTTTCCACCACTTTTTCTTCATGAGAGAAGTGCAGATTCATTTTACATAATATAATATATTTTATTCCTCGTTAATATTTCATTCCTCGATATCTAAATACGATTGTAGCAAAAAATTGTATGTAAATCCGCACGTGTGAAAATTTAACATAAGTGGACAAAAACTGAAAATTTTTAGTGAACAGAAAACCAATATTTATTGGAAAACATGTATAAAACGGAGTAAAAACTGGATAAGAATTCAAAAGATTAAAAAACATACGAGTGAACGTGCGAAAATGTTTCATTATAGGATACTCCGTGATGGGGCCGTTATAAATTACCGAACGAAATTTACGAGCAGTTGTGCATGCAGTAGAGCAATGAATATTATACATAATCATAGATTTATGCTACAAGATAAATATATAAAATGAAAGTGAGACGAATTTTGGTCAATGAAGAGAGCAAATTAGTGTGCTTTTAACAAAAATAAACCGCGAATAGTCGAGAGATTCTGCACGAATATTTTTTGTGTATATTTGTATGAAAAATACATGGTACACAATTGTGATCCTAAATAAATTTACTTTCCCTCTATCGATTTGGGTGTGAACGCATGAGCGGATGGGATTTATCAAGGATGTGCTAAATGAAGTAATAATTTATGATTTTTATACCGAATATATTATTTTTGTTGAAAATAATGTTACTCGTTTTTTTGCGACGGGCAAACTTACACGGAAAATGAACAACGTTAGAAGGTTAAATTACGAATAAGCTTGCGCAGCGCTTCGGGGTAATCAGCGTCTCTTTTAACGGTGATGAATCATCCGAGCTGGCGGGCGACAGCTCTCACAAAATTGCTCGTAAATAAAGTAGACTAAACCGCGGCGGAACGGGGGCCAGAGCGGAGAGGTCCGCCAGTGTTTAATGAGTTGCATTTTAAAGAACCGGAACGAAGAACCGTGCGTATCAACAAGAACAAGAGAATATAAACGATCAATTGTTGACGCTTGATTTCACACCGAGCTTTGATTACTCTACGGGAGATTTAATCGAGATGGCGACTGTACCTTGATTCGAGGGGTGCTTTTATTTCGTTGAAAAGAAGAAGCTTTGAAAAATGGTTGATGATGAAAGAGGATCAGTTCCATTCTTCATTTTGCTTATGACTCTCTTTGACTTCTCCGCAACAATGTAAGAATGGTATTCGGTGTTTGATTTATTACCATTCTCCAACCGTTGAGAAAAACTCGATCGTTACAGGACTTAATTGGCCTTGAAGTGAGCTGAGCAAAAAAAGGTCCTTGGTTAATTAAAGCTATCTGTTGAGGAATGTCACGAAGTCTGATAAGCACCTGAGTTTGTCCTAAGCATATTGGGAGGGACAGATAGATACACGCGAAAAAGGACGCGAAAGGTTATCACGCCTCTGCGCAGGCTTCGAGTCTGAATAACACCTCTTTCTCTTTCTCTCCACGTTCCTCCCTTGTTTTGCGTCAAAAACCCACTCCAGTTCCGAACCCTGGCGAGCTCGCTGGGCATGGGCCAAAGCCGTCAAATTTTATATAACGCGAAGTTAGAATAAATGTATTATATATCCTGAAAGTGAATAAAGAAAATGCTGGACCGTCTGGATGGGTTTTGAAACCTAGACTGTTGGTAAATTTTTTGTACCCTAATCTCGAATGCGTCATCGAAACTGTTTGTTTCATTAGGCTTGTTTTGTTTATTAAAAAAACCTGTGGAAACTTTTCTGCATGTGTTCTCGATGCAGAAAGAAGAAACTGGGAAAAAAATATCGCATTCCTGTAAATTCGAATAAGAGGTATGCGCTGAGGAGTTAGAATGGAATAAAGAAAGCGAAAGAAGAAGGGACAAGAAAAAGTTCCAGCATCGTGACGATGGAGCTTCGCTGCTCCTTCGATCCGATTGATAGAATTAATAAAAGTAGAAAACGACTGGTGCGCTTGAGAAAATATGGACTAGTCCGGAGAGAGAATTCGTTACGTCAATCCTATTCAAGATGAAAATATATAAAGAGTCTATCGAAGCTTGGCAAGTCTAAGAGGATTTCGTAGACCGACCCAGTCACGGCGTATTCTTTATTCAGAAGCATCCTTGGAACTTTATTACGCGAGAAATTTTTATCTAACGCTACTTATACAAAAACTCGTTTGTTATAAAAAAATAAAGTTACAATATGGTATTACCCTTATTGTCAATCATTGCCCACTCTCACTCAACTTCTATGAAGCTTATTTTCTGCGCTGGCATATAATAGATACACGAGAAGTTTCGCGGTAGAAAATCACCGAGTTTCATTTAATGGTAAAATTAAATGCAAATCAATCGGAAATAGCATTCGATCTGATTGAGTAATCTGGGAATTTTCATTAAACGAGAAAATCTAGTGGTAGACCTCGATTAGTTATTGTATTTTTACGGATACAATTAAAACTCGATGGTCGAAAAAACTGGAAGTGAGAATATTTTTTGCTCGTTGAGCATTTAATCAGATTAACGGAGCCTCAGGGGAAGTTGAACTCTCAATGAACGAATTTTAAACATCGAGCGTTCCCTCGCATAGCGAGACACGTTTCTATATTTGCAAGTACTTTTGTTTTTCGTTCAAGTTAAATTTGTTTCCATTTCCGTACGATTGGTCTCGATCGAAGTGCGGCAAGAAAACAGTACAGCTGAGCAAGAAATTCACGAGAGAGAAACACCTGTACGTACACACAAATGTATTCCATTTTAGCGTGCGTAACGGAAAACGTGACGCCACATAATCCCTCCGGGGGCTTCAGCTTTTTATTTATCGAATATCTGCAGCGTGCATCGGTCATATACGCTAGAGATAACGCTCTTCCACAAGGATCTCGATATCCTCGGCAGAGCAAAAAAAAAATCGGACGAGGATTTCAACGAAAAAGTGCATCAAAATGTGTTAGCTATTATCCTGAATTTGTAATCTTGAGAGGACTCAACAGGGATTGGGTACTTGAATAATTGAAAAGTTTCAACTTTTTAAACAACAAAGAATGAGAGTGATAAATTATTTAGGCGAAAAAGTTATCTTGGCATGATAAAAAGAGTTCTATTCTCTGAAGATTTGAATGTCATCGTAGGAAGATGATGGTTTTTATAACACTGTTTTAATATTGAAGTTCAGTATTATTCCCTGTCTGTATGCATATACCATGTTCATGATAAGGTATACATGTTCATACAGTCAATTTCAAATTGGTGTTAGGGAAAATGTAAGGGAAATTCGTTCTCAGAAGTTTGTCTCGTGTCCTGTTCCAGCCATCGAAACTACGCGACATTCTCCTTCATTCCACGATCTTATTCGTCATTTCGGTCGCGTCGTTCTGCTGTACACGAGACAGTAGATTTGTACAACGGGGTTTGAATATACAAAGTCTTCTGTGTACAATATAGGCTGCGTCTATGCTAAAGGGTAGTTTAATTGAGTTGTCTTACCGTGAAAATCCAAAGGCTGTTCAACCTACAAATATCATCCCCGGACACGTGCAAAGTGAATTTTGGGAAAACCAATTTTTCCGAATTATTTTTCAAAAAATAATCCTCAACTTTTTTCGAAGGAACAAAGAAGATAAAATATAAGATGACTTTCAAGAGTTTGTTTTACACGTGTGAACTCATTTAACTTGTTAAAGGAGTCTTCCTTCGCGAAGAAACTGTCTTAAGGTATTGTAGTTCGTGGTGAATGAATGGATATTCAGAGATTACGTGATTTCCATCTAAATCTTAACCGGAGACGATAATACCCGAGTCGAAGAAGTTTTCAAGTGACTTTCTTAGACTGAAATTTATTTGGATAAGGATGTGTCTCGAGCGACATGGAGTCAATAAAGCATTGTATACGAATAAGGAAATATGCGAACAAGCAACCACAACAATGAATGGATTTATAGTAACTCGCAGCCACAAAGGTTTCATACCGAGCATTTCATTTTCTATTGTTTAGATTTTCGATCTATTTGAGGTGATTACTCGCAAATTCTGAACACTCAAAGCGAAAAACAATAAAAAGTAATTATAAAGATTTTTAATGAACCAAAGTAAAATACGATTTCCGACGCTCATTTCTTTCTTCGAGTCTTCAAAAAGGTAATGAAAAAAATTTTTAAATCAAGAAAAAGTTTGAGAAAATGAGGAAAGCTTTTCCTCGTGTCTTTGTCTTGAAGTTCAATTATACCGCGAGTTTCCTATTTACGCAATCGCTATCCCACTCGAGACTGTTTGGTTTAAAAGAATAATTTTTCGCGACTCCCAGTCCGGAATGTAAAACGTAAATACGCCAGCTCAGGAATTCACCCTGGAATTCAGTTTTTTTTTCTTATGAAAATAGGTATGTAGGAGGAGAATTTCGGTATACATTAGTAGAAAGCGGTAGCCCGAGGTGTGAGAATTTCCACAGTATTTTTCTCGTTGCGAGGGTCTTTAGGTCTGAAAATTCACCAGCAGCTGGAAGATATGGCGCAGTCGTTATGCAAGGTATAGCAAAAATACCAACCGATCGCCGTGACGGTGTTCCAACGCAGCGGGGTGACAAACACCTTTCGACATTGCAACCATCTTCCTCGCCAATTGGTAATATCGGAGAAGGAGCACTCTTTCCCCTTTTCTTTCCCATTGTATTACAAGAAACTTACGATGGAATTTCATGTTTTCCAAGCGTCAATTCGCTATATCTATAGAATAATTTTGCAAGCGAGAGAACGGAGAAAAACTGGTAAATGGCATCAGTGGCAATTGTGGACCTACACACGTACGTTTGACTATTGTGCTTTTTTTCCCGAGCCACGAACTACACAACAGACCGATTTTCTTTCTCCTTTTCAAACACTATCTATCTATCTCTTTATTTCGTTCTCTTTCTCATTTTCATACGAACTTTTTTAACTCGATATTTGAAAGGCTTTAATAATTCGAATACTGATGTTAGTCATTCATATTTTTTGTCGCTTTTTTAACCTCAGATGACTTCCTTTTTAGTATCTTTTAAAATATATTTCTTGGGTTTTCTAACGACACTCCGTTCTTCATACTATCGTCTGAGGAACGGTTCAACTAATTTTATGCAGCTTGCACGCATAAGTCTCTTGAACTGGAACGTGACCGCACATCGAATCCGTGACCGAAAGTTCATTCGGAGTATCAGGCGTATCGGAACTCAGCCGCGAACTTGCTTTCAATTTTCTCATCGTGAATTTATTTACTCTAGTTCTTACACGACGTACAACGGGATCGATAGATCCTATCGCGGGTCGGGTCGCGATCATTTTGAAAAGAAAAATGATGGGATGGTGTTCTCGGAAAGAAAATAAAGATTGCACGGAGTCCTCGCGAATGTAGACAATAATAACTCTCGATGTCTGCAAAGCCGGTGATATGTCCTACAGCGTTCCAATTTTTAAGTCTCTGTGGCATGTGCTAAAAGGAAATATCAACAAAATTATACGTTGTGGGTCGGGACACTCGATCGCACCGTTCCCACGTGCTTTAAACATCGACCTTTTTTTGTCGTCCTTTATATCTGACCTTTTTTCGTTCTTCTGATCCGGTGAAAGGTTCTTTCGCATGACTACGTTCTATTTTCTATGATCCGAGATTCTCGGATGGGACTGTTGTTCCAGGATCGTACTTCGGACTGCGAATCACTATTTTTCTTCGAGTTCACTCGTTATGTTTTATGGAACGAGAAAAAAGGGGACTCGACAAGATGAGAGAAAAATAAAAGCGAGATGTTGAAAGTAAATCTTTCGCTCTGCTGAGTACGTAAAAAAATATCATAAATCCTACACGTATGACAACCTTCCTTCTTTCACGGTTGTCTTTTGTTTATCATGAAAAAGTTTCAAAAACAAACTCTTCCTAGAGATAACAATCGCAGCCTCTCAATTTTATAAAAAGAAAACATTGCAAGTCCTTTTTTTCGTATCACATGAAAATTTATCTTCTCAATTTTCGCTTTCGTTGAAAAGGATCAATTTTTGGCTCCCTGTGACTCCGCGGACGACAAACCATTTCCGAAAATACGGAGGCAGATGCTTATCAGCGTTATTCGCACGCGGCGCCAGGTTCAAGAATCTATTCGAATATAATGAGAATACCTGAGAGATGAGTTGGAAGGAGTATATCCGAGAGGGCTAAAGGGATTTTAAGGTTCGCGGATGTCATGAGAGGGTGCAGGTTGGCGAGAGAGTCGGCTATAGAGGGAGATAGCCAAATGGGTTTTCGGGACATAACTCGGCCGGCCGCAGAGGCAGTTACGAGCAGCTTGTGCCCACGCGCCTAAAACCGGGCACGGAGCGCTATCTTGGTCGCTATATATTCAGGGCCCTGCTCCACCCTGCTGTTTCTCGTATATTCGGTTCTTGCGGCGCGAACCGGCGAACGCTATCGTCACATCCAGAGACTCCCCACTTACCGGATACACACTCCGTAGCCAGCCTCGAGACGACCCGTGTGACGTTCCTTCTGTAAATATGGATGTATCCTGGACGCACAATGCGCGATAAACCCACGGCTACTAGGATAGCAAATGCCAAGAGAGCAACGACGCGAAATCCGTTCTAACGCGTCAAGGTGGATCCTGAGCGGAATTCGTGATATAGTTTCCACGCTGGTATATCAAGCTCATGGTTTCAATAGAATTTCTCTGTGTCTTGAGGGACGGTCCTGTTTCTAATAAGATTATTCTCAAGCCTCTTGTCGGTAAATATTGCACCTGGTCGTAACAATGAAATTGTTTCTTCACGTGAACCATCTCCAGGAATTATCAACGTAAGATTTTCTTTTCTCACCTATTCAGCTTTCTTTTTGTTATACCGGAGACGTCAACGCCGTCAAATGTCCCGGGTTCACTGCTGCGAAGCCTTATTTTTGCCCCATTTGTCGCAGGCGCGAGGTTTCCCACTCGGATGTTCGCGCCATCGGAGCTCGCAGCGTGAACTCGGGTTATATACAGCGACTAGGCAAGTCATTAGTCGCAGCGAAGGGAACCACTTATCCAAAGCGTAAATGAGTGAGAGAATGGGAAAGAGAGATCGAGAATGAGACGAAGAAAGCTACAGAGCAAGGTTCGGGCAAACTTCCCGTCCGACATAAGAAACTTTGGTTTATCTTTCGACGACAAGTTGCGTTGGAACTGAGTCTGAGTTTCGGAAGTAGAATGATTCCTAGTCGGAGCATCCATTCAACGAGCTCTCTGTTCTTTCCACTTTACGCATAATCTTCTCTCGTTTTCCGTCTCCCTTTTTTTTCATCTCACGCTTCAGAGGTCTTCGTAATTGAATGTTGCGACGCAATCTATTGCGGACACGTATTCTATATACGCGCCGAAGAGTTACGCAGATCCTAATTTCCTTGGCGTGTTTTTGTCTCACGAGCTCATACTCGTATACTCCAAGGCGTATTATTGTCAAACGCGGAGCGTACGTGGCTCCACATAACCTGTGAATGCATACATCCGTTGCAAAATTCATGAAGCGAGCTGCGCGGGACTAAACAGAGCTCTATAGTCACGTAGACCTAATCTTCCTGGAAGATCTTGACCTAGGAAAATTGAGTAGCCACCGATGCCTCGGTTTTCCGGGACTAACAAGATTTCCTGAGTGACCTGGCACGTACCGACACAAATATACTCAAAACATCGCTTAGACTCGAAACTATCGCGAAATTTTTGGCTTGCCAAGGTGCTGTTTTTTTCCCTTTTTTTGAAAATCCAGATAAAAGTTCGTTCTCGGTCTCGTTTCTCGTTTTCGCCGCAGTGTAGCTCTGAAGAGCCAACTGATTGGTGTTCTAAATGAGTTTTCTCTCCCTTGTGCATCGTAAGCCCAATGAAGCTATGTAAAGGTCTTGTCGCGCGGTATCACGACGATTCCTACTCAAACCTCTTCGATTATCCGAACCAATGACTCGCGGAAGGAAATGGCTCTGGAGCAAAGCCGCCTCATTAACCCACTTTCGGTTAGGATTACGGTGACCCAATACTTATTGTTAGATTTACTCGCATAGTTTTTTTATCAAACTTTTTTGTTTTCTTATGACACTCGTTACTAATGAATCATACTCTACATAAAATAGTCAGAGGAAGTGTTTTTCAAGATTCTAAATACAAAAAGGATAGAAAATCTTGAATGACATAAAAAATATACGAAAGTTTATTATCTATAAAAATATACAATCAAAATGCTTCCGATGTAAATGTATTAATTTATTTTTCTCACTTATGTATGGACTTGGGGATGAATTGCTCAATTTTAGTTACTGGAATGGTGTAATCCAAGACTCATTTGTATATTTTGAAATCTCGTAAAATTTGACAAGGTTAGTTTCGGAAATGAAAAAGCAAGGAAAAGCACAGTCGACTGTGAACATTGCACCCGAGAGTTGCGTTAACTTTGGTATTAATTCAGGAATACACGGAGCTGTAAGCTGCTCCGATTGTGAGTTGTGCCTGAGAGTTAAAGCTTTATATAGCATTAGCCGAGAGTGGTCCAAATTACTTCATTGTAATTCGCGAGAACGTGGATGCTCGAATAACAAAGTTAACGAATAGACGAAGCTGCGAATGTTCTCTATGACGATATACAGTGAAACAATAATATTGTTATGGTTAGTCTTACCCTTTCCCTCTCCGAGTTCCTTGACCCTGTGTGCACCAAGAGTAACTGAGGAGGCACATACGAGAAACGAAAAAGCTCGAAGCCACATGTTCTCGCTTATTTTTTTACTTTTGGATACCACAAAATATTACTTTCAAACGACCACGAATATTTTCCAGTAATTATGGAATCAAGCGTTTTCCAAACGATTTTTAATAGTATCGCATCAAACGACTTTTTTATTGGTTTTTAATTCGGATTCACGTCTGTACACGGCGTTTCCACAATTTTTATGTGCAGCGTGTTCCAATATAGAAAAAACTGGGCCGGTACGATGCAAGGTCTTTTTTTGTAATTTTCTTATTTTTTCGAAGCTTTTGCACTGGTCGATTGAATTTCCCGTTCCACCGGAATTTCACCGTCAGTATTCGATGTATCCAATATTGCGGAGCTTGATACGCTATTAATAACGGGAGTAATTAGTAGTGATCGGGCAAACGATATTTTAGAACTTTAGAAAGATATTTATGTCCCTCTTTTACCAGACGAGTGAAAGGGAAGTCTTCATTTCTTTATCAGTATCAATATTTTTTACCTGCTTGAAAAGAAAACGTGAAGAGCGTAATTTAAAAAGTGTCGATAACTTTGCAAATTGTGTCGATATTGGATATTTGAGATACTTCATAAATTTACGTATTAATTAACTCTGAATTGATCGATTGTTTTATATTCGGCGTCGAAAACAAACGAAACACCGCGACGTATTTACTTTCACTTCTGTTTCGATCTGAACCGTCAATTCAACTTCGCCTCGGTTAAATGTATTCCGAGAAGTTCTTCGAGCAATTGGCTCGGAGAATCGCTTATCAACCGGACCACCCGCCGTTTTACTTGCGACTTAATGATAACGGAGACGGCAAGGAATCGAGGATCAAGAAATTCGCGGAAGTAAAATCCAATATACGCGATTGCGGCCAACGAGCGGAAATGGAAAAAGGGGAGAGACATTGCGAAAAAAGGAGCTCTTGAACTTACTCTCGGTCTGGTATACTAGTTACTGAGTGCCTTCTGAAAATTTATGCATGTATATATCACTCAGATACTGGAGCCAATTACTTGCCGAATCAATGCACCGAGAAGGCACACACGAAGCGCCCAAAGCTCTGAGTAAAAAGTGAGGGAAATAAAGAAACCAAAACCGTGAATGGGAAATGAGATTCTCCTCCGAAATAATATTTTCTTCTCAACTTTTCTTCCCAATATTGAATCCACAAAATTTTTTAGAATTTCAAACGAGCGTTTTAAATCTCATAACTGCGCATTTTTTCTCAATTTTTTTCCTCGTGATCCACCTTAATCATTCTTGGATCCATCAGGGCAAGCGACTTGATAGGATAATCATTTCACTAACATCTCGCACCATTTCCAAAGACGTTATTAAATCGATTAAAAAAATTAATTATTTCCCCTCGATCACTCCGACGTTTTTTAATTTCATTCAATATTTCAAGTTTTTCGCCGCTTCTTTATAACACTTGGGATTAGTCGTTTTATAATTTTCCCATTGACGGGAGAAAATAGATCTCCGGTCCCGTTGCGAGGAAAACGCACTTACGTCTGGACCGAAACTGAGCAGTGAACACGCGGCCCGCGCGAGCCTCGAATGCCCGGCACGCGAACCGAGACTGCGCCAACAACCCTCTTCCCTCGTTTTGCTCCATAATACCGCCACCGATGGCCCTCTCTCCTGTCCTGTTGAGACCCTCGCGTAACGCGCCACCCGTGAAAACCCCTACTCCTCGTTCACTCGTTCCTTCTACCCTTTGGAAGCTTCGCCCGTGTATTCCAGCGGACCAACGACTTATAGCCTCGTACATCGACCTCCTCCCACCTCTCATCCCATTCCTTGGCAATAATTTTAGATTTATCTTGTTCCCGTTTGCAAGGCGTTGGATTTACGCTCTGGTTTCGCTGCTTATTCACTCTCCTGTACGTGCCTTCCTCAAGTATTTACTTTTTTTTTCTCTTCTTCAAACTCGTTCGATATCTAACTGAATATTTGACAAGGGACGAAAAATTCAAAATCACGTTCCGTTCTTCCGGTCTGTTAATGTTATTGCATTTATGTGAGAATTTTTAGTTTAGTTTATAAAATATTATTTACACTGGTGCACAGAGAGATAATTCAATTATTCGCGAGATGTCAATTATTGTGAGAGTACATTTCGTTTCTTACTACGTCTATTTCTCGAATAAATATTCACCTTTCATCTCTTATTTATGTAGGTTTTAACCCTGGAACGGTAACCTGGAGTCTTAAACAACTACAGGAAATATTGCAAATTTTTATTTTTACCAATTTGTCAAGTTTTTCACCCTTTTACTTCATTTTATGACTAAATTTTCGTACTTGAAGAAAAATAGCTGTAAGAAAAATAGCTTCATGGTTCTGCATTAAAAAACAAAAATAATAAGCCCGAGTTGAACCCTTTTTGTGAAATTTTACCGGAGATATGAATTTTCGAAAATTGGGGTCGTCGATGACCCCAGGTTATCGCAATAGGTCAAAAAAATAACGTTACCGTTCTAGGGTTAATATTGTTTTTAAAATTGTTCTTGAAAATCGAGGCAGGATGAGGTCGGGCACGAAATGATGCGAACTTCTTTATTGAAAAATGAAAGAAAATTGTATTTAGTAGTGAATCGAAGGTCGGTCGTCTTCGGCGGTCACAGAAAATCTGCCTTCCTACAAGAATCGTCGTGAGACAGTACCTCCGACCAGATACTCTCACCCTTCGTCAAAATTATTCCGACGATTGTGAAACGCGTTTTTCTATTCTCTAAAATAACGTCGTTGCCTATCATCGGGGACACGCACGATCTACATTTATGACTTTATGGTCTTAAAAATATCCTTAAGCGCGGAATCCCTTTTTCGGGTTTTCCCTTCACCGAGGAAGGCGAAAATAAAATAAAGAAGATAAAATAATCCTTTCCATGCATCGAAGAATCCGCGTTACTACATTTATAGTCCTCCATGTAGCAATATATTCGAAATTACGATCTTGATTATCATATTACTTTTACTACTATATTAATTTCTGACTATCATATTAAATTTTTATTAAAATATACGGCTTTGGGGTTAAAAAAATGAATAAATGTTCCATCATACGTTATTCTACAAAAAAACTCGTTTTAAGGATTAATAATATTAATTATTCAGCGATAAAGTTGTCTTTCAAGACTTTCTTCTGTGCAGCGAAATGCGTCGTGGAATTCTGGACTCATCAGTAAATGGAGTCTTTAGTTCAAAGTTACACGTTGAGATAGTTTGTTCCTCGTTGACCTCTATACTTCATTCGAGAAAATAAGTTAAACTTGATTTTTGCCGCCTCGAATGTTTGGCTCAACTCCCGACGATGCCAACACCTCGGAAAACCTTGGTTTTACTCGTTTACCTTGCTCTACGTGTAATTAACTTCAACCACAGCTTGGCGTATTATACAAAGAGGAGACAACGAGCGGGACGTTCAGAGTTGCGCGGTAGCGCAACTTACGAGCCGCTTATGGGCAAAAAGAAAAAGTTTAGCCCCTTGGGATGAAAGTCGACACTTCAGGCGATTAAGGCTAGTGAATGTATTGCGCCGCAAAGCTGCTCTTTGCGCTGTGAAAAATCGACTAAAATCGTGCCGGACTCAAGCCGGACACTGAAAAATTTCATCAAATTTTTAAATCGTATAAGATTATATCAAACGTTTAATTCATATCAAATTATTCAAATTCTAAATAAAATTATAGTACGGATTTACCGATTTTATAGTACGGTTGTTTTTGTCACACCTTTGGATTTGAGCAACATTAATTTCGTATTAAAAAGAATATTCTTGCTGGAACGGAAATTGTAAAATTATGCAAAATAAAATTTTACTTCCTGATCTCCGGGGAAGCCTTTGGTGAAATGAAACGGACGTGCTACATCCAATTTTAAAAGGAAAAAGAGAGAGGACGATAAATGATGAGAAGATTCGTTCGGTAAACCGGTCTTTTGTGCGCCTGATAACCCATAACCCGATCTCGTTATCGTCTGAAAATATTCTCCGGGCGTAGGAAATAAAAGAGAAGTATAAAGTTGCAGTATTGGTGATGAATGGCACGTTGAGTGCCGGTGTGAGACTCGAGCTTTACTGTTTCTCCGGATGGATGGTAGGAGGTCGAAAATACTGGTGGAAGAAAGGGTAGGAGAGAATAATGATTCTGTGGGCAACGAGGCAGAGAAGACCCACAGAGGTAGATACACTTATAACCCTCGTCCCCATTTTCAGCATCGTTTTCTCATCCCCCCTGTTTCTCTCGTTCTTCAATATTTCTCTTCGTCTTTCGCATTCGATACAAAACTTCAATGGGTTCCGAACTACTCTTATTCCAGCTCAATTAAATTTTTGCACAAAAAGTTAATACATTACTGGAAGCAGAAAGTATCTTTTTTGAATGTCACACGGCAATCTGTTCCTTCACCAATTTCTTTCTTTCTCTTTCCATATACAATTTCGGTCAGATTTTTCGATGCTCCGACACTAGCCACATATTCGGTTATTACTCATAAAATGAAATATGATGTGAAAATAATTGTTTCTTTTTATCAATATGATATAGATTTCTTTTTTCCCATCTTAAGTACAATTTTGTGACAACATTGGGAGTACTTTGATATATCACAGCAATTAAATTTTAGCACAAAAAGTGACCTTTCGAGGAGTAAAATTTTATTTCTCTACCTGGATGTGTCTCTTACATTAAAATGGTGTTTGTGATTTAATGACAATTTAGGAAACCAGCTCGAGACCATTAACGAAATTAGATCAAAGAACAAATCATAAAATCATTGGGATATCAATTTTTAAAAACCGGTGCTTTCAAATTGTCAGTCAAAAGTACTCTGATGTATTAAAATTACGTTTTCACCAAATGCTCTACTACGAGAAACCCACTTTTTATTTTTAAACTGTATATAATGCTTAGATGAAAATCGTATTTGCAATTCAATGGGGACTCGACAATTCTGCTCGAGGCATTTTTTAAAAAATAAAAAAAATCAAAACTATAAATTTGAAAGTGATAAAAAACGTTAATTAGAGATACATTCAGGTTTACAGCGCAGCATACATAATCTGCGTCAGCTTGGGAGAGGCGGATGTGCGTGCGTGGGGGCATCGATATCAGCATGAATAAAAGATTAGAATGAAAAAAGCGGAGAAAAACAAAATAGGCAAGGATTGTGCGGTAACAGCAGTTTGTAGCTAGCGCTTCCTTAATAGGCACCCCTTAGTGTTCGCGAAAGGGTACGAAATCCATGCTTCGTATATGTAGATACGTCTGCTAACGGAGCATTGAGAGGATAGAGATACGAGACGTATCTCCTGGTTTTCCATGTACGAAGTGTGTGTAGAGATAGGTACATAAGACCACAGACATACAGACGGAGAACAGAAGCGAGCGAATAAGGCAATTAAGGGAAGGGTCTGTTCCTGTTTACTATCTTGCTATTACCATGCTCTTGAGCGACCACTGTCGAATGCGCATAACTACGTGCTGGAGGAGCTCCTGTTGCTACACTCTCACAATAATACCGTCGAGCGACTCCTCTGTGGGATTCTAGTTCTATATTCTCTCCTACCCCTGCTCTGACTCTCCCTCTCTTTCATTCAGTATCAATAATGGTCTGGACCGCTACGATAATCCATATGAACGATATGATAGCTTTCTCACTCTATACATCGGCTATTAATCCCCGATTTTTACTGAACAACATTTTTCTGGACTTGAATCACGACTTACCGTCTCACTTTTTTACTCTAATAAAAAAATATTACGCTTAAGGATGTGTACCCATTTTGTCACTTCACATACGTTTCGCTGATTTTGAATTCTACTATACAAAAAGTGATTCTGCATCGATTACGATAAAAAAA